>JAPYYV010020937.1:0-11091 GCA_030522625.1 Copidosoma aretas
GTGAGACTTTTTTAGGCATCGTCATGATTCTCGTCAGCGCTTTACCAATAGGCTCACTATAAGCTTAGATACACAGGGCCAAACTTACGAGCGGATGAAGTAAAGAATGCTTAGCAGATACTGGGCTCTATTCGGCTAACTGTTTAGTTATACGTGACAATAATTGGATTAGAATGATATGTATCATTGGCAATAATTGTATTTGAATGGGCAACATACGTAAAAGTTTGCTATGACTAATGCGCAAGTTAGTAGTTAAGCTTTATCTATTAATAACATAACAAACAACCAAATGACCACAAATGATTATTTATTGCTATCATTATCAAATATTACTATTTACTAAAATCTATTTAAAACCAATTATTATAAAAAACCTTATGTATTATGGAGAAAAACGAAATGTTGCAAGAAAATATGACGTGCGATAGAATCCGCGCGCCGATAAGACGTGCCGCGCTACATAAATTAATTTATTTCTATCAGTAATTATTAATTTTTCATCAAAAAAAAAGTCGTTTTTGATAGGAAATTTGGCGTAGAATACGATGGTATTACTAGAAACTCGCTACGACGGGGGGGGGGATAGTCAAAAATCAATTTAAACATTTTAATTGTTAATAACAATCTTAAATTGTTATTAATTTTTCTTAAAAGTATTTTTTTCTTGAAGCTCACGCTTTTACCTTCAAAATGAAAAAAAAATAAAGTCTGTAGCTAAAATAGTACTGAAGTTATGAATATTTGAAAATTCCTCCTACAGCCCAAAATCATCGAAATCGCGGAATTTTATTCCTTTCTAGCGTCCAAATTATTGTAAAAAAAAAAAAAAGATACGTGTCTCTTTTTTTTTGAAAAAAGAGCCCGTAAAAAAAATTTTAGCAAAATCAAAAATGTGTCGGTCAATTTTTGTCAAAATCTGTTCGGTTTGTAAAATAACGTCCCATATACGCTTAGTTCATGTTGAAGTAAAACAACGTTGGTATACGTATAAGGTTAGAGTTGAGTTACCCACAGGCCTGGTACATATTCGCCGTGCCGTAGAAAGGGAGGGAGATATTATTTACTTCCTCTCCAAACATTCTTCCCACGCGGTAGAAAGAGAGGGGAATATTGCTTCCTCTCCTACGCCGCGTCGCCCGCACCGTCGCAGTCTACTCTCCCTCTCCTCAATCTTCCGAATTTTCGATCAGCATTACGTGACCTGACTCACCTGACGCAAGTCTATCATTTTTTCCCTATCCCAAAAAGTGCTAAACGCCGCTAAAGAAGTTTTCACTTCAAAAATTAAGCTTACGTTGGTAGTAATTTGTTGACTTAGTGAGTAGGCAATGTTTTGGAATTTGCAGAAAACATAAATGAAGCGTTTTTTTTATAGTTTATTTCCAAGCCGCTACGCAATGATGCAAAAAATTATACGTAAGCATGATAGATCCTGCCAGACAAAAAAAAAGGTAGTACACAAGATTTCAAGTAATTATATACATGCTGCACTCTGTGACAACTGTACGTGCAAGACTATATATCAACTAAATGATAATTATCTAGATGTTTTCAAGATAGAAACCATAATTATCATATGTAATCTTATAGTTTCATATGCATTATGTTGAATTATAAATGTAGCATCTTATCGCTCAAAGTACAGATTGCATAACTTTGTACATTCTGGAAATCATAAATATTATCAATTTAATAAATAATAATGCTATACGGCTGCGCCCTACTACCTCAGATAGGGACGAATGACCAAGAGAGAGGAGAAACGGAACTTTTGAGTCAGGTCAGAGAGTAGAGGAGAAGAAGAAGACTCGGGAACCTCGAGACTGGCAGACGTGCCTTCTGATTACCGCGCTACCCTGGGCTCTTCCCTTAGTTATAAAGAATAATAAAAAAAAGTTGATAGTCCGCACTGTGTACTTATTTCGCTTTCACCCAACCGACCACAAACCCACGTAACAGAAGAATTTTCGGTGTCAAAAGCAAGATCGGATGGAAAGCGCACACATCGTAGTACTGCGAGACAAAAAATGATTGTTAGGACAGAAAAAATTTTTTCAAGTAGTTACCAAAGGATTAAGGTCACAGAAGTAAAGAAAAAAAGGACAATGCAAAGCCAAGCCAGCGAGAGACTTCCAAGACAACGGAGCCAAACAGCACACCAGAAATCGGACTTCAACGCCTATAACGAGAGGAAAAAGGAAAAGCTTAAGAAGATTAACATCCAGATCAACAGAAAGAAAAAATGCGGTCTGGTGCAGCCCCATTAGTCATTTGGATAGCTACTACATGGTAAGTATATAAAAATACAGAAACCATTGATACATATACGCATATAAATTTCACGACCCTTGGGAAAGTTAGAGGAAGAGGCGCTTTATTATATTGTTATCTCACACAATTGGCATAATCACACAAAATGATAAATATTACTCAATAATAACGAAATCTATACATGCTAAAATTTTATGACGATATAATAGGACGGGAAAAGTAACGGAAGTCATTATGACGAAGTAACTCCTTTAACTACGAAAAAAAATACGATAACAATATAGACCTACACATTTTTTTTCACTCAACCCTCACTATATTAAAGGTGACGCCCGTGAGTAAATGCTACTAATTTGAACTATACCTACGCAATCGCGTTAGAAAATTTTTTTTAGCAAACAGAACAGAACTTTGTTCCCCCAACAACCAGAATATTTATTGACAATCTAGCGACGACTTAAAATTACACAAGTTTTAATTTAAAATTATATTTATACTTTGAAAAAAAAAAAAAAAAAAAATAATTTTAGTAATAATAACATGCCTAGTAAAAAGAAAGAGAATAACACAAAAAAGATTAAAACAAAAATGTTTTTATGATTGTCAAACCCATAAAATTAGACTTTATATGCGGGGCGTAAAGAAGAATAACAAAAGCTAATTCCGTCACTATCTGACACGAAAAAAAAAATAGAACAAAGAAACATTCACTCTCAGTACCGACCCAAAAAACTTCCCATTCGCCCGCTTGGAAACGGCAAACAGAAAACACCTGGCTATTTACAAGCGAACTCGATCCAACATTATTTATTATGTACATCCGGGACACTCAAAACCCCTTGCAGATATCTGAGCCGGTACAAAGGGGAAATTTTAGCTCAAAAAAAAACACGGAAAGGAACTCGAACCGACCATACCCAATAAATACTAAAAACAAGCGGTCCAGATAGCACAAAGAGCAAAATCCTACCCCGCAGAGAAAAAAAAAAGGTAAGAAAAATAATACACTCTAAATAGAAAGCTTAAAACCATCGCAGGCAAGCCATAGTTCTTAAAAACAGAACCTCGGTAAATATTATAAAGCAGTCAGAACAAGGTGATAAGCGAAAAGCCGTGAAACTTTATCCCTAATCTTTAACAGCCAACTATCACTTACAAAGCATGACGTAGAGAACAAAATAAAATAAAATAAAATGATACACGAAACAGAAACAAACGAGGCGTGGGGAGCATACCCTCCACAACATGTCGACGGTACTAACATACAACAAGTTTCAACAGACAATTTAAAGGACAAAATAGTTAGAATCACATTAGAACACGACCCAGAATCATGGGAAACATGGCAAAAACCTGACAAAAAACATATAATGTTTATGATGTAAATGATAAAAAAGTTGACCCCCAACATAGCGAGAGAAAAAAAAAAGTGCAGTCAAACAAGTCAGGACATCCCACAGCAAAGCGTGCATTTTATGACACACCCCGTAACGAGCGGAACACTCCCTAAAAGAACTAATACGGCCGTTTATAAATCGAACGCTTACGCCCAAAATCAGGCACAAGGAAACGCTGGACCGAGTAACAATACTAGTCAAAGTAGGAACCACTATAAAAAAATTATTTGATGACATACCAATAATTTGTAGATACATTAAACTTAAATTGGACGGATAATGAGCTGGCAGATACACAAAATCGACTTATACTACCTACGCATGATATAATAAATCAACCACAGACGCACTCTCAACAGACCGCTATATCTACATTAGGACACTTAGCCAGCAATGTGCCAATATTCGACGGCAACCCAGTCAAACTTCCACTTTTCAAACAAATAACGAGGACTGTAGCCTGGAAAGTAAGGCGAATTTATGAGAAATTTAAAATTGGGACATTAGCTAACGGGCTAAAAGGAAGAGCAGCTAAGTTTATACAACGTCTGGCACAATTTACGTCAATTAAGGAACTTTTTAGGGAACTAAAAAACAGGTTTGCGAGCATCAGTAATGCCACCACACTTTAAACACAATTACAATCGGTCACACGGCAAAGAGGAGAACATGTGGGATCCTACTGCGATCGCATTCAAGCACTGTATAATAGGATAATAAAACTGCATAACTTAAACGCAACTGATTCTCCTACACAAAAGTTTGTACTAAAAGACAGCGCCAAAAAAGAAGCAATAAAACAGTTTTGCTACGGACTACGGGCCCCATATAACTACAACGAAACAAACCTTAGTCCTAGAACAATAAACGAAGCAGTAGTAGTGGCGCTAAATATAGAAAGCAAAATTGCCCTACACTACACTAATCTGAGAGAACGAAATGCCTACAGAGGCGCAGCCCAAGTGAGACTAGAAAAAATATTACCAGGTAATTATAACCAGATAAGAATAGAGGATTCACCAGTATAGGATGCAAACGATAACTACTAGTCAAACCTATACAGAGACGAATACGACAATCTTCCAACGTGACTACTAGTGTATACAGAAAATAGAAATACTCAAGGCACTTAGAATGCTCAACCGAGCTGAGATAAAAGGAAGGAGCAGGACCAAAATTGCGCGCATTGTAAGCCAAAAATCATAACACAAACGAATGTCGCACGTTGATAAGAGACTACGAACGGGGAAAAATATATCACATTAAAATACGAAATCACTACCGGTACAATCAGAATTACCAGAGAGGAGGTAATTTTAACAATGCACGAACTAATAAAATAGAAGCTATAATAAATACCCGCAAATTTTAAATAACCCTAGCGACGGCTATAAAAAAAAAATTATAGCACCCGCTACGGTTACAATAGGAACGATCGAGATAGGCAAAGCTACAAACAACAGGATGATCGATACAACAATAACAGGTATAATTATAATTGTGATAATAGAAATCACGTTGGTAGAAATCCTAGTTATATAAAGGGTGGAAGAACTGATCGGATAATACCCATTAAAAAAAAATGGTGGCTACATATGCACAAAGGAAAATATTATAATATCAAACATCACCCAGATACCGTTGCAGGAACCAGAAACCTTCGAAATTCTCGCAAGATTGAAACACATGATTTTTGCGCGCGGTAAAAGAGAATGTAGAAATATACAAACAGGATGGGTACCTCTGCAAGAATCAGAGAAAGGCATTTTATTTGGCAACATTATTGCAAGCAATGACAACGGTTAAGTGTACGCCAAATGCATAAATATTACGGATAGACTGATAGGAATAATTGTACTTTAAGTAGACTTGTTAGAGTGTGAGACAATTTGCGGGACAGATCTATATAGCGTCGATGGAAACTACGGAAATGGCCTACAAGAAGCAATGATAAGAATTTTTAAAGCAAGTAATACTAATAAAAAAAAGTGAAAATGAAAAAGTGATTAAAAACAAAAACATATGCGTTGTAAGCAGTAAAAAAGAAAGAATTGGGAATATATTAAAATCGGCAGACACATCAAGCTGCAACAAAAAAGAGTCACAAGACCTGCACGAACTAATTGAATTCATTCCTTGGGTATTCGGCCTCGACGAAAAGCCTTTAAGAGCAAATAGCGTCTTAAAACACAAGACACTTACAGCGACAGACAAACTTACTGTAGCAAAAAAAATCAGGTACCTGATCGCTCTAAGGAAACAAATAAATAAGGAGTTGAAAAAATTAGCGGACCAGTGCCTAATCAAATCCTCCACGTCACCGTACAGTTCCAGTAAATGTATAGTACCCAAGCAGGCTGGCCCAAACAGGGAGAAGAGATGAAGAGTGGTAACGGACTTCAGACTACTTTACGAAATCGCAGTCGGTTCGTGTCACCCACAACTATTCCAAAGCAATATTCTAAACCATCTTGCATCTGCCCGCTGTATAACTGTGGTGGACCAAAAAATGGGATTCTTTCAAGTAGAAATAGATAAAAAAAGACGCGAATAAGACAGCATTCTCCGGACCAAATGGCCACAACTAATACAAGCGTATGCCAAAGGGCTGCACTAATTCACCAAATACATTCGTACGTGCCATAACACTAGCACTAGCAGGCCTGCAAGCTCATGAAACAGAAGTACACATGGACGACATAATACTGTTCGCAGCAACATTGGAAGAACACAGATGACGATTAAAACGATTCGTTAAACGTTTGGATGATAACAACCTAACAATGGAACCAAAAAAATGTCAGTTCTTTAAAATAAAAGCGAAAGTATTAGGTTAAATAGTCTGCAACGAATAGATAAAAACAAATCCCGAAAATATTGGGTCTGTAAAAAAGTATCCAAGACCTACAAACGCAAAGAAAATTAAACAATTTTCTTGTCTTACGGGATATTTTCGCCGTTTTATTAAAAATTACGCAAAAATAGCATAACCAATTTCGAAACTTTTACGGAATTGCACAGAATTAAAGTGGCAGGAACCTCATTCAAAATTATTTAAGATTCTCGTCAAAGCTCTGAGCAGCAAACCCGTACTCTTAGCGCCGGGCATATAAGCGATTTATAGTTTCAACGGAGGCATCAGACTACTCGATAGAAGTAATATTAAGTCAAGGGAAAATAGACGAAAATCACCCTTGCGAATATGCATCTCGCTGCCTAAAAGGTAGTGAGCTTCGCTACCCAACATACGATACAGAACTGCTTGCCATAGTATATGCAAAAAAGCAGTTCAGACCATACTTATACGGACGGGAATTTATAGAAGTTACCGACCACGATCCTCTAAAACATTTCCACACATCCAAAAAACCGGATTAGCGATTTACACGATCAAAGAAACTACGTGGCTACAAATTTAACGTTGTCTATGGATCCAAGGAAATTAATAGAGCACCTGACGCTTCATCGCGCAACCCGATACTGAAAGAAGGAGAGAAAAACCCCGTATTACCGCGCAGAGAGTTATACGAACTCGCAAAGGAACAGAAAGAAGAGGGATTTGGTGTCCCGAACGCCCCACCAGCGATGATATAAAAAATTCGCACAAGACGGGAGAAATATATGTTAAGAAAGGGCAGGAAAAATTATATAGTAATTTCCGATTGAGAAAGTTGGACAGCAAGGCAAAGAAAAAGAAACGCCGGAAAAACAATAATTCAAGCGAATACACGCCAAGCAACGACAGTGACGTGACCTCTGAGTCGAAATGACGGGAGACAGAATCACAAAGAAATGAAACACTAAAAGCAGGCAAAGGAACAGAAAAAATAGATAAATAACGTAAACTTTCAACACAAACTGCTAATAAAAAGGGGAAAGAGGGAACACAGCTTACTGCAGAAAGCGACAATGACGAAGAAATTCTATAGCAAGGACCAATTAATGAAAAACTTGCATGCATGCGAAAAGATAAAAATATGAAAAAAGAAGTAAAACTCACAGGTACGCCTTTCATCAAAGGGGACGAAACACAAAATTCACAACGTAAGACTCGTAAACGCCAGCTGAATACACTACATAGAAAACCCACAAAATTTTTCAATGCACCTGAACTAGAAGATAAATCAAAGAAAATAATAATAGCAAACTGCAACACACCATCTGGCGAAAAAGAGGTGCCAAGAGATAAACATGGGACAATAACGCACTGAGGATAGCAGCTAGTTAAGGCAATCCAGCAGGGGAAACAGAGGAGAAGAAGAGTAAGCAAAATAAATGCGGGGCCCTAGGAGAAATATGTGCAGGGTTGAGCAAACCGAACGAGATCAACAAAGAAGCAAAACTTTAAGAGAGAGGACCATATGCGCAAGATATAGACGAAACCCCGAGTGAAGAGATACAGCAGCCAGAGACGACGAGTCCAAGCGCTGCCGAGCCGTATCGCCTACAGACGAATCGACGCGTATGGAGCGACCCGCTTAATACAAGAACATATATCAAGAGAGAGGACGCACACAATATATTACAAGACGTACAGGTACGGGAATGCCTAAAGAAAGGCTCGGGTCTGAACGAAAAAATTTACGCTATGCTTAATGACTCAATAAATCATTTTTAAACAAAGGTTCGGCTGGATGTAAAAGGTCAAGACTTTAAGGGTTAGGTAGAAGTTAGAATTGTTGCGTGGAAAGCTGATAGTATCACAAATCAGCAAAAAACAAACATCTAGAGAATACAGTCAATGACCTACAGTCGACTAATCAGTCAAATAAAGAGACCGACTTAGGTAGCAAAGTTGACCCAAATGCTGACAAGAATACCCCACAAACAGAACCAATAGAAAATTACAAATAAATGAGAAAAGAAACACCGCAAAATGAATGGAATAAGAGAGATTTTGAGACTCGAAAATGCGGACTACGCTGTGCGGAGCAACACGGAAAATTTGCGCTGACGGACGTCCTGCGCGACGAAAGTTGTCTTTTTCATTGTCTAATCCTTCTTTATGGCTTAAGACTCTGAACGACAAATCTAAAAGGGGCCCTTCGTAAATCAAAATCAATACATAAAAGTAGCAACCCAGGGAAGACAGATGAAATCCTCCGAAGCGATGACGCCTTTGGAGATGGGGAATGCGCTTTTATATATGCCTTAGTGTATAATTAAAATACATGTATTAATTTACAAGTCACTCCAAATAACATTATTTATCAGCATTTTATAGGACATAAGGGCAGAAAATTTATACATATATATTTAGAGAATCAACACTACCAAGCCCTAATAAAAGATGAACCTAATAAATAAGAGAGGCCTGACGGCAGCAGAAGCTTAGAGGCGTAGCCAGAGAAGCACCTGCCAAAAGGTAAAGAATTAGGACAAAATTCGGACAATGAGAAAATTAATGAGACAAAGAAGGATGAAAAAGATAGCAGAGGCAGTGATATTGGGAAGATAATACATGAGAAACACGAGTTACTCGCTCCTGAACCCCCACCTCCACTGAAGCCTCTATCGGCACACAACTCGCAAGGTTTGTCTGATTCATCGCCAGAGAGCGACAGAGAACGGGGCAACGATCTAAATGAGGCCCTCGTAGAATCAGGAAGCGAAGCAGAAAGTGACATCAGAAATAACATATTAAATTCAAGCGCCCTAGCAAAATCTGCACTAAATAAAAATGAATATCATTACCTTAATCATCTAAATAAATGAAAGAAAAAGATCAGAAAACACATCAGGAAACAGCCCTTAAAGCTTTTTTTTCGCGGCCCCGGACGCGTGACAACTAAAACAATATATAGCATACTCGATATTTAATATACATAATAAATGAATAAGTGAATAATATAGATGTAGAAAAAATTACAATCTGTAGAATATAATAACACATCTGTAACAATAATAAAAAAGAAAAAAACTTATATACCTGAAATTTTTATAATTATTTTCATTCTGATTCAGGTGGATCGCGAAAATAGAAAAAGGAAGAGGAAGTTTATGAAATTTTTAAAACAGAAAAATAGCTGTGAACCTAACATGCGGGACAATAAAATTAATAAACGATAAATGAGCTTATATGTGGCAACCCTTTAATCTTTTTGTTAGTTTGCATGATTGCCTCTTTCATAAAATTATAGTAGAGATTGAGAGCAATAAATGAGAAAAAAAAAATGTCCAATACACAATGATAGAATGCAAAAAACAAAATCAATCAATGTTAACGCAATAACGAACAACGAAAATAATTAAAAGATATGTATTACAAGACAGACAGTGAAATTAAAAAACGCAGTAATATCATGTAACTCAAGCATAAAAAAAAACTTTCATCATTATTATAAGAAGAAAATTGTTGTTGCAAAAAGAAAGAATAAAGTATAATAAAATGGAAAAAAACATGATTTATTAAAGACGACAAATATATTCAAGGTATGTGTTCAATAATCCTTACGTGACACAAATGTAAGTAGTAGATTTGAGAGGAAGTGTAGAACGCAAAACTTGGGATCACGAAAGATTTTTAATTACTTTGATTAACATTTGTTACATTTATTATTAACGATATTGGCACATCCAAAAAATTTTATCAACCAGGTACATAATGACTGTCACTTTGTTCAACATCAAATTAGGTTTTTTTGATGTTGATTATTTTTCAGTTTAAATATCTTATGCTACCTCTGAACTTACTTTTAAACTCGCACGCCATGAGAATACTCCATCCAATTGTAAGCTTACAAGCGTGTAAGTATTAACCAATAACGTGTTACCGCGCTCGACTAGCAGGAAGATTGCAAGTTCTCTATGTATAGTAAATCAGTCCGCTCGCTCACGTGTCAGAGTAAGCACCTCGGTGCTACTCATCTACCTTTATATCACTTTGACTACACCAAACAGTTACCCTTTTCTTTCAAGAATCAACACCAGTACCAGCATCTTTCAAGTCTGAATTAAAATATCTATTTTGTTTTCAACACTTTCATGCTCCAGTATTATTCTTTATGATTGTATTTCAAGATCAGTGTCCTTTTATAATATACAAAGTGAAAGTGACTTTCTATAGTAGTATTCATTAAAATTGCTCCTGCTCCTTAAATCCCCATCCGGCTCAGATTATCTTACATTATAAAATACAGTCCATTAACTTTGATATGCAACATTTTGTCCTTCGAGCCGGATGGTGGTTGTAGTAGGAGCCTGATCTCATTTTCTTGGCAATGTGTCTTCAAGACGGCCATCTTGGGCTCTCTCTTTTTTTTTCTCCCCTCTTTTGTGCCACTGAGCGAGTCGGACGCGGTCAGCGCGCCGGTGCGCTGTCCGTCTCTCTCCTTTTTCTTTTTTGCCCAGTCTCTAAAGAGAGCTGCCTCGCCATTTTTACACGGCTTATGCGGGTGTTTCGGTTGGGCATTTATGCGTG
>JAPYYV010020940.1:0-13769 GCA_030522625.1 Copidosoma aretas
TAGATTTCACCCCCTAGAAACCGTTCTCCGCCAATAAAAAAAAACACGTGTCATTTATTTTTTGATTCTCTACCACTATGCAAAGTTTCATTAAAATCCGTGACTGACACTTGGGTAGGTTTACTTGTTAGACATCATTCTGATCATTAGTATTAACATCTTCACCATCATCCTCATAATCATCATGACGATCATCAGTAGTATCTTCATCATTATCATCTTTATCATCATCATTATCATCATCATCATCACCGTCATCATTTTTGTCGTCAAATTTGTCATCATCAATAAAATCCTCGCTATCATCATTATTAATAATTTTATTATCATCACTATAATCATTATCATCATCATACTTATCATCATTGTCATCATCATCATCCTCATATTCATCATCATAATATCATTATCATGATAATACCGTCATCAGCCAGATTATAATTATTCTTATCATTAGCACCATTATTCTTATTACTATCATGATCTTAATACCGATATGGATGTAATATTCGTCATCATCATTATTATCATCACCACCATCATTATTATGATCATCAATAATATTATTATCACCATTTCCACCAAGATCATCATAACCATTATGATCATCATTATCATCATCATTGTTATTTTTATTATTATTCTAATAATCAATATCATTTTCTTATCATAATCAACGTAATCATTATCATTATGATATCTATTGACATCATCATCGACTTCATTATCATCGTCATTATCCATAAATTCATGACCATTGTTATCAATAATAATATCATCATACTTATTACTATCATCACCATCATCGTAGTTACGGTGCTATTATCATCAATGTCGTCATCATCATAGACAACATTATAATCTTTATCAACCTCAGCATTAAAATCAAAATATTTAATATCATCTTAACCATCATCATAATCATTATAATACTCTCTATTATCATAATCATCATTTTATTATCGCAGTCTGTATTATCTACATTGGTATCATCTCGTCATTATCATTAACATTATTATCATTATTGTGATTAGTTTATCGTAATTATCATAATAATCATTATCATTATTATCGCCAATATTATTACCATCATTGCTATCGTCATTATTTAAAACATCACAATAATCATCATCATCGTTTTCAAAGACTTACGATTTCGTAAGTTTCTTTAATTTCGCCCTATAAGATCAATAAATTTTCCAATCATTTCATATGTACTCTTGAGGCAAAAAAATAATAATTCACCATCATACTTACTTATTTACTGAGTCTTAGATCTAGTTATGGCTCTATTTAAATGCCAGAATAAGATCAATTTAAACCTATACTGTATGGAACTCACAGCCTCCTGGTAGCTCACTTGGCAAAGCAACTGTCCGGTAAGCAGAATGTTGTGTGTTCGAGCCACACTCAGGGAAAATTTTTTTTATTCTCAATTACGATTTGCACTGTCGTAATAAAAGTGCATTTTTCAAAGACTTACGATTTCGTAAGTTTCTTTAATCTTGCCCTATAAAATCAATAAATTTTCCAATCTTTGCATAAATAATGTTGATGATAATTATGATGATCATGATGATATTGATGTAAATGATTATAATGATGATAATAATGATAATAATAATGATGATGGTGATGATTGTGATGTTTAAAATAATGATGAGAGCAATGATGATGATATTGTTGGTGGTGATAATGATAATGATTATTATAATAATTACGATAAACTAATCATAATAATGATTATAATGATAATAATAAAGACGAGATGATACCAATGTAGATGATATAGACTGTAATGATAAAATGATGATTATGATAATAGAAAGGATCATAATTATTATGACCATGGTGAATATAATGTTAAATATATTTATTTTAATGATGAGGTCGATAAATATCATAATGTTGACTATAATGATGACGACGTTGATGATAATAGCACGTTAACTACGATGATGTTGATGATAGTGATAAGTATGATGGTATTAATATTGATAATAATGATCATGAATATATGGATGATGACGATGATAATAAAGTCGATAATGATGTCAATAAATATTATAATGATAATGATTCCGTTGATGATAATAAGAAAATAATATTGATTATTAGAATAATAATAAAAATAATAATACTGATGATGATGATCATTATGGTTATCATGATCTTGGTATACATGGTGATAATAATATTGTTCACGGTCATAATAATGATGATGGTAATGATAATGATAATGATGAGAAATATTATATTCACATCGGTATTAAGAACATGATAGTAATAAGAATAATGGGGCTAATGATTAGAATAATGATAATGCGGCTGATGACGGTATTATCATGATAATGATATTATGTTGATGAATGTGATGATGATGATGATACTGGTGATAAGTATAATGATAATAATATTCATAGTGATGATAATAAAATTATTAATAATTATGATAGCGAGGGTTTATTGATGATGAAAATTTTGACGATAAAAGTGATGACGGTCATGATGATACTGATGATGCTGATGATGATAATAACGATGATGATGATGACGATAATGATAATGATAATGATAAAGATGATTAAGATAAGGATACTACTGATGATCGTCATGATGATTATGAGAATGATGGTAAAAATGATAATACCAATGATCAGAATGTTTACCAAGATAAGGATGATGCTGATTCTGATAATCTCGGTAATGATGATATAAAGTTCATAATTATAATGATGATGATAGTGATGATAATGATCATAATGATGATAATAATAATTATTATAATTTTTATGATGATGACTATGATGATTATTTGGATCATAATAATAATAATGTTCATGTTGACTATAATAAAGATAA
Organism: Copidosoma aretas; assembly: GCA_030522625.1. Lineage (NCBI taxonomy): Eukaryota > Metazoa > Arthropoda > Insecta > Hymenoptera > Encyrtidae > Copidosoma > Copidosoma aretas. Next base: position 2,863 of record JAPYYV010020940.1, read on the forward strand.
TAGAAGTGATGATGTTTATGATGATAATGCTTATAATTATAATAATTGCGGTGAAATAATGGTAGTGATCATGATTATGATGATCATGATATCAATGATGAAAATGATGATAACAATTGAATAGATGATAATTAGAAGTTAAGAATGATGATTATAAATATGATAACTTCGATGATGATAATAAAGATGATGGTGATGATGATAATTATTGATTAAATGACAATAAGAAATTAAGAATAATGATGTTTATGATTATAAAAAATTTATGATGATAAAAAAGCTCTGAATAAAGATGATGATGATGATAATATTGATGGTGATTATGATGATGATCGTTATAATAATAATAATCATACTAAGGATAATGTCTATGATGATAATGATGATAATTAAGATAATATTATTAGGAATTTGATATTGATGATGATGATGCTGCTAAAATTTTTCTAATAATGATAATATTGTTCTCAATTATATCCATGATGATTAAAAGAATGGTTTTTGTAATGATCATAATAATTATGATAATTTTAATCATGATAATGTTGGTAAAAATAATGATGATAGTAATTATAATGTTTATGATAATGATGATGATGATTATGATGATTAGAATGTTGATGATGATTATCATAATGACTATAATGATAATGATAATAATAACGATTAGGATTAAGATGATTTGAAAATGATGATGTGAACGATGTTGATGCTAAAAATATTATTATATTGATAAAACTGTTACTAGGTACAATGATGATGTAGATTATTATGATGATGATGATAATGCTGATGATGATTAGAATTATGATGATCATAGAGATCTTGATGTTAAGAAGATGATAATGATCAGAATGATAACACTAATGCTGAAGGCTTTAGAATGATGACGATTTTATTGATTAAAGATAATGCAGATGATAATGATAACATTGGTGATCATAATCATAATGATAAATGATGATGTTGTTTATGATAAGTATAGTCATGACTATAATGACAATGATAATGATTTTAATGATGATAACAGGAGTCTTATGATGACGATTCTGATAATATTGATGATGATGATCCTGATGTTGACCATCATAACGATCATAATAATAATCATGATCATGATGATGATTATAATTATTTTAATCTACATGATGATGATGATAATGATGTTGTGGATGATAATAATGATGATAATGGTAATAATGATGATGATAATGATGATGATTGTGGTGATTATGATGATGATGATGATGATAATGATGATGACGAAAATGATGATGATTATAATTATGATGATAATGATGCTGATAATAATGATTCTTATTTTGATGAAAATGTTGATGATGATTATAATAATGACTATAATTATGATAATGATGTTGCTGATGATGATGATAAATATGATAATAATAAAGATGATAATAATGTGAAGTTGATAATGATCATAATGATTATGATATAGCTAGAGGCTTTAGAATGATGTTAATTATATCAATAATCGATACGATAAAGATCATTATGATAACATTGATGATCATAATCCTGATGATTAATGATAATGTTGTCTAAGACAATTATGACTATAATGACAAGAAAGTTGATGATAATGATGATGGTGAAGACAATGATGATAATTATGCTCGTAATGATAATGTTAATCAAAATAGTGACTTTAATGATGAATAACATGATGATATTAATTGTCAAGATGACAGAAATAAATGTTGACAATAATAGTGACGATGACAATGCTGAAAAATCTATAATGGAGATGATGCTGTAAATAAAGATGATACTGATAGAGATAATAATATTGATGGTTATTGTAATGGTTATGATAATCATGACCATAATCGTTGTGATGATGTTGGTAAAACAGCTGATGATAGTAATCATAATAATAATGAGGATCATGTCTATGATGATAAAAATAATGATGATAGTGATGATTATGATGATGATGATTATAATGATGATGATTTAGATTATAATGATAAGGAGTTATTAATGATCATTATACTGACAATCATGCTAAAAATTCAATTATGATGGTAATGCTTTTGATAATGATGATAATCATAACGATGACGATCATTATGATAATTATGATGATATAAGTGACAGTATTGATGAGAAAGATGACAGTATCGACGATATAGTGTGTGATAGTTATGATAAGGATAATAATGATGATGACAATGATCAAGATGATAATATTATAAAGTTGATGTTAATGATGATGGTGATATTGCTGAAAAATCTATAATGGTAAGAATGCTGTTTAGTATGATGATGATTCTAATGATAATAATGATGAGAATTATAAAGAAAATGATTATAAGGATAATAATACAGATCACGATAATACTGATGACCAAGATATTAATTAAAAAGAGTTGATAATGATGATTATGATGCTGCAAAATCCTTAAAGACTATAATCCTGTTTAGTATGCTGATAATAATGATTAGAATGATGGTCATTGAAATAATTATGATGATTTTAATCATAATAATTATGATAATGTTGGTAAGAATACTATCGATTTTGATGATGTTGGTGAAAATACTGGTTATAATATAAATAATGTTACTGATGATTATGATAATGATGATAACTGTTAACGAAGATGATGATACTGCTTATTATGATGAAGATGATAAATATATTGATAATAATAATTTTGATATTAATGATTTTAATAAGAGTGATGATAGTAACGGTTATGATGTTGCTCATGATGACGGTAAAAATGATTTTAATATTAAGAACAATAATGATGAAAATAATATTGATGATAGCGTAAAAAGTAATGAATTCGATGATGATTATAATAATTATCATAAAACAGGAAAATACTGATACAGTTGGTGATAATATTGATTATGGTGATCTTGACGTTGATAATGATAACGATATTATGGTAAAGATGATAGCGATAATGATTAATATTATATTGAACACGATGATGATGGTGATGATGATAATGATAATGATAATGATGATGGTAATGATGATGATGATAATAATACTGATGATGATGATGATGATGATAATGATAATGATGATAATGATGATGATAATAATGATGATGAAAGTGATGATAATGAAGATAATAATGTTGCTAATGATAACAATAATTATGATCTTGATATTAACAACGATGATAATGATAATAATGTTGATTATAATGTTAAAAGGGGAAAATGTGATGATGATGATAATATCAATAATAATCATAATAATTGCAATAATAAAATACTAATAATGATAGTTGTAATGATAATGATAAAAATATTGCTGATGATGATGATATTGTGAAAAGAATAAAGATAATGATGATAAAAAGTTTATAATGATTATAAAGATAACAATAATTCTGTCGGCTCCAGAATAATGCTGATTCTGTTGATAATGAAGACAATGATGATGATGATGATGATAACGATGATGACAAAAATTACGATGATAAATAATAATGATGTCTAAGATAATTACATTTATGACTATAATAACTGTTATGATGATGATGATGATGATGATGATGATGATGATGATGATGATGATGATGATGATGATGATGATGATGATGATGATGATGATGATGATGATGATAGCATCATAATGATTATGACGAAGATAGTCTTGACAATGATGACCATGACGTTGATAATGATCATGATCATAATTATGCTAAAAACGATCATGTTGAAGATTATAATGATATCGTTTACAATAATGATGATGATGATAACAATGATGATAATGATTATGATAATGAGGATAATGATGATTATGATTATAATGATAATGATTATGCTGATGGTACTGATCATGAAGTTGAGGATGATGATAATGATGGTACATAAATTGATCATTTCAATAAATATAAAGACTATGATTATGATGATGTTGTTAATAATAATAATGGTGATAATGATGATGATGATGAAAGTGATGATGATAAAGATTATAATGATGCTACTGTTGACGATAAAAATGATCTTGATACTGATAACGATGATGGTAATAATAATGTAAATGGTTATGGTAAAAGTGGTAAATGTGATGATAATGATAATATTAATGATAATTATGATAATCGCGGTAATGAAATATTACTAATGATGTTAAGTACAATCCACTTTATCAGCCTTTGCCATCTTATTTTAAAAAATGATGTCAATACGATGACTGGTGATGCCGATACATTTCGTATTATGCGAAAAATATCATCCATATAATTTTAAAAGATTTTAAAAATTCGACAATTAAAAAGTTGTTCTTTCTTCTCAAAATTGATTTAATGATTTTAAGTTGATATTTGAAAAATCAACGAAAAAAATACATCGGCTGGGAGTCGAACCAGGACCCCTTTATTCTCTAGACTGAGTGCGTTAGCCAGCTACGCGACCAATGCCTCAAGCATCTCTTCGACTTTTTGTCAAGGATCCATATCTAGGCCTTAACGTCATGTATTTAGTTTAGTGTCAAGCTATTTTATCGATAGCAGGGTAGTTTATCGAGTACAGTTTTTTTCATCGGCGTCTGCTATTTAATTTTCAATTATGATGTTAATAAAATGTCTAGTAATGCGAATACTTTTTGTATCCTGCAGAAAATGACATCTAAATAATTTTTAAATTTTTCGAAAATTCGAAAATTTGGAAATTGTTAGCTTTTTTATAAAATAAATTTTTTTCTTGCTTTTTCTAATAAATACTTGAAATCTGTAAAATTATTTTTAGAAAAAAGAATAGTTTTTGAATTTTAGAATTCTCGAAAAATTAAAAATTAAACAGATGTCATCTATTTTATGATACGAAATGCATCTCCATTACTAGACATCGTATTAACATCATATTTAAAAATTGGATAGCCAAGATCGACAAAGTATGTTGGACTTAATAAGCTACCTGGCTAACAATAAAGTAACTTAACACCAAATAAAATAATTATAATGATTTTAATCATAATGATTAAAGTGATAATGATATCAGGACAATAATGATGACGATGGTGATAATATTAATAATGATGATCATGACATTAATAATGATGACAATGATGATGGTAGTAAAGATAATGATAATATTGACAATAATATAGATTACAATAATGATGACGATCAAGATGATGATGATGATTATAATAATGATAATGATGATTGTAATAATGATAATGATGATTATAATAATGATAATGATGATTATGATGATGATAGTGTTGACGATGATAAGAATGTTAATAATCATTAGGATAGTAATAATAAGAAGTTATTCATGATCATAATGATGACTATATCACTGCAGGCATTGAAATGATAACGATTCTTTTGATGATTAAGACAATGCATATGATAATGATAACATTGATGATAATATTCATGATAACTAATGATAATGTTTCTTAAGATGATGATAGTGATGACCATAATGACAAATGGTCATGATAATAAAGTTGATGATGGTCAAGAAGATAATAATACTGATGCTTATAACGATACTGTCAATAACGATAATGACTATAATGTCGACGATAATAATAATAATGGTGAAGATGATAGTCATAAAAATTGATTCTAATGATTACGAAGACAATGCTAAAAAATCTATAATAATGAGAATGCTGTTTATAATGATAATGATGATAATCATGATGCTGATGATGACAATGATGATGATATTGAAGATAATGATGATGAAGATAATGATACAGATCAGGATGATAATGATGACTAAAATAATAATAAAAAATTGATTATGATCATGATTATGATTCCGTATAATTTATAATGATCATATGGCTGCTAAATATGCTGATAATGATTATAATAATGATAGTTAACATTATGATTACGATGATTATGATCATGATCATTACGATGATGTTGGTTAAAATAATAATGATCATGATGATTTTGGTAGAAACAATGATGATGATAATGATAATGTTTATGATTATTATTATTTTGACAATTATGATTCTGATAATAATCTTGATAATGATAGAAAAAAGTTTCATAATGATTATAATAATGGTGATAATAATGATAATGATGTAAATGATAATGATTTTAATATTGATGAATATGATTAGAGTCATGGTTAAATTGATGAGGATGAAAAGGTAATAATGATGATCATGATGATAATAATATTGCAGAAAACTTTGTAATGATGATAATGCTGGTTAAAATTATGATGATGGTGATTAAAATGTCGGATATTATGACGATGATGATGATTTTAATTATGATAATTGAGATATTGTTGGTGAAAATAATAATGATTATGTTGATTTTTGTAAAAATAACGATATGATACTGATATTGTTGATGATGCTTAATAGTTTGACAATGATAATTATGACGACAATCACGATAAAGATGATAAAAGGTTGATAAAGATGATGATAATAATAAAAATGATAAAGATCATGTTCAGTTGAATGATTTTGATACAGATAATGATGATAAGTGTGATGATGCTGTAGATTATGTTGTTGCTAAAGATGACGATGATAATGATCCCAATATTTATAAAGATATTGATTACAATAAAGTTAATTATGATGTTGAAAGTGGTAAGACTTATAAGGATGATAATAATTATAATGATAGGATAATACTGATGCTGATGGTGATAAGACTAACAATAATGATCATGACTTTAGCAATGATAACTATTGTAATCGTAATGATGATTGTAATTATATTGATCACACTTATGATAATAATGATGATTATGATGATGTTAATGATAATAATAATGATGATCATGATGATGATGATGATGATTATTATTATAATGATTATGATGATGCCGATACTGATAAAGATGATGATGAGAATGTTGATGATGATCATAATAATGACCATAGTTATGATGATAATGATAATGCTTATTATGATAATGAAAATTATGATAATAATGAAGATGATGATGATACAAAGTTGATAATGATCATAATGACGACGGCAATGCTGCCAGCTTCAGAATGATGACAATTCTGTTGATAATAAAGACAATGAAGATGATGATGATAACAATGATGATGATAATTATAATGGAGAATAATGATGTTGTTAAAGATCATAATATTCATGACTATAATGACAATGATGATAATGAATATGATAATAATGACGATGATAATGATAATAGCATAATAATAATGATGATGAGGATAATATTTATGATGATGACCATGACGTACATAATGATGATGACGATATTGCTAATAATGATCATGATGATAATTATAATTACATTGTATACATTAATGATAATGATGATGATGAAGATGATAATGATCATGATGATGATGATAACGGGAGTAATGATGTTAAAGATTATAATGTTGCTAAAAATATGCATGATACGGATCTTTATATTGATAACGATAATGATGCTATTAATGTTAATAAAAATTTTCAAAGTAGTAAATAAGATAATGATGATAATATTTATAATAATTTTAATAATTGCGGTAATGAACTCATAATAATAATGATGGTTGTGATGATAATTATAATAAGGATAATGATTAAAGGAAAATAATGATAACGATGATGATCATAATAATGATAATTATGATGATAATAATGATTATAAAGATAATAAGAATGTTAATGTTGATCATAATAATGACCGTACTCATATTAATGATGATTATCATAAAAAGCATGATAAAAAGAAGTTGATGATTACGATGAGGTTGAAGCTTAGAACTTTTTAATAATAAGGAATCTATTGCAAGTTGTAATGATGATGATCATTATTATGATGATGCTTAGGTTAATATAATTTATAATAATAATTAAGATGATGATGACAAAAAGTTGATAACTATCATAATAATGACGGTTATGCTTAAGGCTTTATAATAAAAAAAATTTTATCAATAATAAAGACAATAAAAATGATAATGATAACACTTATGATAATAATCATGATGATCAATGATGATGTTGTTTAAGATAATTAAAGACCTGAAAATAACTACAATGATGATGATGATAATGTTGATGATGATGATGATGATGATTATTACATGGTAATAATAATAATAATGATGATAATATCGATGACGCTGACTACGTTGTTGATAATAATGACGATAATAATGATGGCGATAACGATAATAATGATAATTCTGATAATGTAATTGACAATAATGATTATATTGATGACGATATTGACGATAAAAATAATGATACTAATGATAAGGATCAAAATGATGATAATGATGATAATGATTATGATGATTATGATTATGTTGGTAAATATGATGATGATGGTAGTATTGTTGGCGATATTCGTGATGATAACTATGATTAAAATGACGATGATAATGATGATGATAAAGATGACGATGATAAAGATAATAAGGATAATTATGATGATAATAATGATCAAGATGATTATAATTAAAAGTAGCTGATAAAAATGATGATGATGCTAAAAAATCTATAATCATGAGAATGCTGTGTATTATGATAAAAATAAAAGGGTGCATTATGTTTGCTGTGTAACAAGAGAGATGCTTTTTACTTATTTTTTTTTCATGCGGATCGTAAAACATACAATCTTTCTGTCAAAGTCGTCATTCATTTAAGCTTAAACGTGACGTTTTTATTTTAAAAATAAAAGGTGCAATTAGTTTGACGTGTTTTAAGAGAGATACTTCTTCCCTACTTTCTTCTTTGGTAAGTCATAAAACGTACGATCTATCCGTCATAGTAGTCGCTAAAACATCATTCTACTGTGTGGGTGGTTGTGTGTGTGTGTGTCTGTGTGTGTGTGTGTGTGTGTGTATGTGAGTATGTGTGTGTGTGTGTGTGTGTGTGCCTTTATGTGTTAGATATGTTTAAATCAAAAAAAGTCCGTCCAAGACTATAGCATTCTAAAGATACTAACGCCAACGTTTCTTGCTCGAAAGAATTGTGAAATTCGTCGAAAATCTTTATACTCTTTTTCTTTTTCATTAAACTTCGCTTTTTTGTTTGCTAACTGTGAGAAAAAAACGTGTTTTTTTTACAATTTTTTGCTGAAAATTTCTTTTTCTGTCTTTTGATTAATATTATATTATATGCCCAATAGCTACTCTTCTCAGCTTTTCGTATGTATTGAAAAACTTTTATTTCCATATAGTATATTTTCGTTTGATCAAGCTGTCATTATTAGCCCGACTACGACGTAAGAAAAAAAAATCGACCAATTATAGCTCCTAATCAAACATTTATATAAAGTACGGGGAGATGTCTAGTCCTTTGTATCGTTTCAACATTTACGATGGAAACTATTATGAAATCTTATTTGATCAGTGTGCTCAGATGTTTGCTACGTGTTTCAAACATTCGTGAACCACACATTTGCAAACTGTTTGATAGTGTGTGAAATAGAAATTTTCAGTCTCTATCAATCCATATGCTACTGAAATAATGATACTTTCTTGATGTACACTGTCGAATAAAAACATTTAACGACATATTTAAATGTGGTTTACTTAACAACACTATTGTTCATAATAATAAGTGTCGTCATCATCAACAGCATCACCAACACTATTATTATCATCATCATCATCATCACCATAGTAAGCATTGTTATCATTATAAGTATCATTTACATCATCATAATTATCGTCAACATCATCGTTGTAGTCATTATTATAATCATCATAATCATAATTGCCATCATCATCAATATCATTATCATTATCTTAAACTTTATTGTCACTATCATCATAATCATCATCGTCATTATTATCAGTATCATAATCATCATTAGCATCATCACTATCATTATCGTCATCATAATTATCATCATCTTCATGATTATTATCAACCTAATCATTACGATTATCATCATCATTATCAATATTATTATGATCATTATTATCATCATGATATTCACCACCGTCATCATACTTATCATTAATATCATCAACATCATCATTATCATTATCATCATTATCATCGATATTATTATTATCCCCTTTATTTTTATCATTATCATTATCACCATAAAGATCATTATCGACATCATTATTATAATTAGTACAATAATTATTATCATCATGATTATAAGTATCAGTAATTATAGCAGCATCATAATAATTAACAGTACTATCCTCATAACTATCATCATGATAATCCTCATCATTATCATGATAATCATCATCATCATCATCATCATTAGAATAATTGACGACGTCATCGTAATCGTCATCTTCATCATCGTAATCGTCATCATAATTACTCTTATCATTATGTTCATCTTTAGCATTGTAATCGTTCTCATATACATCATCATTAAAACCTTTGTGGTCATGATGATCATAATTATAATTACCATCATCATCATATCTCTCATCATAATAATTATTAATATCAGTATTATTACTATCATCTTCGTCATTAACATCGTAATCTTCTTTATTGTCATCATCATTATCATTTACATAATCATAATACTCATAATCAATATTATCATAATTATTATAATCATCATCATTAGCATTACAATCATTATCAGGATTATCATCAGTATTTTTATTCATTTGATCACGATCATTATAATCTTTTTTATAATCATCATCATCATGATAATTGTAATTATCATCCTCACCAAAATCACTGTCACCATCGTCATCACGATCATTATGATGATTATTATCATAATCATCTTTATCATCATCATTATCCTTATTATTAATTTTCCTATATATATCATTATCACTAACATTACCATCATCATCGTCATAATAATAATAATTGTGAATATTATTGGAAACATTTACATAATAATTGTTTGTTTTGTTTGAATTTTGGCGCCCGTTCTACTCGAAGCTTCATGAAGCTGGTGCCGCGGCAGCACTTTTTTGTTTGACAGCAACTTCAGTT
>JAPYYV010020944.1:0-19094 GCA_030522625.1 Copidosoma aretas
GGGCGGAAAGGGACGGGTCGTCGGGTTCTGCCGCTGCGGTTCTCTCTCGGGCTCCCGACGCTGTTCCTCTTTTTTTCCTGCAGCACCAGACAACGGACAGCCCGAACACACACACACACACAAGCATACTACCTACACGATGGTTGGAAGAGAGAAAAGTGCACGGAAGAGATTTTCGGAGCTTTTGGCAGTTCCGTGACGTGTACATATATATATATATATATATATATATATATATATATACGCTCTATCGCTGACCGTGGCTGTGAGTATTTGCTCCCCTGAGGACTATAAAACGTCCGCGGAAATATCATGTGCTTGTACTTTTTTGCAAAAATACAATATGTTTCGTACAGTCCAGAGCAAGTGGAGTCGAGCCAGAAGCGTTGCTGTGATGAAAAATAAGTGTACAGTAGTTGCATGCCTCGTGTCGTAAATGCCCGTGCTATGGCTACGTGTCTAATAACTACGAGAACGACAACGTCGACGGTTTGTGGTGGTTCGGCTCTTGAAACGATACGCATCGAGATAAGATTTCCAAAGGGTATACGTATGGAATGTAATATTATCATCTGCCCGCAGTTGGAAATAAGAGCGGTCTTTGCGCGCGTTGAATCCTCGAATCCATCGTATCGTCGTCGCTTAAAATACGCGTTGACAATCGCTGCAACGACTGACATTTCGAAACAACAACACGGGAGGGAGCAACAAAAAAAAAAAAAAGAAAAAAAAAAAGGGACGCGTCGTTTGACCGCGGGTCGCATATGCGGCCGGGGGGGGAGCGCGGGGGGTCATCTGCGGCGCGCGGCCGCGGCCGACGAGACGGCAGAGGCAGCATCAGCGGGCACGCGACTGATTATCGTTTTATCGATCGGCACAAGGTTGGCTGGCGCAGCGCTTCTCCTCCTCCCCTGTACCTCGCCCTCTCGTCGCCCCGATCGCCGTCCGTGTCGGTATGCGTACATATATATCACGGAACGAGTGCAACGCACGAAAAGGCCGAGGGATCCCCGTACAAGGCTGGGGGTTTTTTTTCTTCTTTTTCATAGCGAGGTTCCCTTCGACTCTCGTTTCCCCATTTTTCGATAATTTCGTTGTTCATCGTCGAGACGACTCCCAAAAATCCGCGATGATTACACCCAATATCCCACACCGGGGACATTCTATACGAACAGACACTGAATACAAGATTATTTTGCCAACGCGGACTCTGCCGCACTGTTTATCGTACGAATGCGAATAGTCTGTTCTTTTGGGCATCTATAATAGCTGCCGTTGTTTGTCGAAAGAAAAGGAGCGAGAGAAGAAACATGGACTTTTTTTTTCGCCAAAGAGCGCACGCATGAATAATTCATCACGAGCGGGTATATATAATACACGCAATAATATATACGGCGATGGTATAGTATTAATTTGTCAGGGCGTCTGTTTTTGATTGTATCGACGCGACAGGCGAACGCTGATGTTGAAAAGAAAAAACCGAGGCTCCTTCCAAAGAAGAGAGGGAGAGAGGGGGAGCAGAAAGGTTCTGGACCGTGCAGGCGTGCAGTGCTCGGAACGAGAGGAAAGGCCAGGACTATAGGGAGTGGAGGGAGAGGAGGACTGGTGGCGCTGGCGCACGAGGGATTTGAAAAACTACATCACGCGGACGCGCACGGACGACTCTCGCTCGCACTTTCTTCGACGCGGCGCTTTTTGCGTCTTCATCTCTGGCTTGGCTGTACAACCTAGCTGTAGTATATATCATATTGTATACGTGTGTCCGTAAAACCGAAAAAGGCGAGGAAAAAGGTAGGGTATAACCGGCCTTATGTGTGCACGCGTTATAACGTAAAATAAGAATGAAAGTCAGAGCGGCAGGAGAGTCATGGAAAATAGGTTTACCATATAGCACGTCATTATTTCAGTCAACTATTATTGCATGAAGTGAAGGTAAAACAGCTATCTGCATTAAATGCAGCAACTCATCAAAGTTGAACATGTTACTGTAGTATATTGTATACACTATTTGGGATACTGCTCTCTTATTCTTGAAAAGTCAATAAAAACATTTTCTTTCAGTTTGCTTCACCAATTCTCTTCTACAGCGATCGCAGCTGCTATGAAATTTTCAACTTTAAATATGGTAAAGTTACTGCGTACAGTGCAAGTTGCTTTTCAACCTTTATTTAGTGCAGTGATACAGCCAACTAGGGATGGGCGATCTACTCGATACTTCGATACTTTTCTGAAAGTATCGATACTTTTGGCGATACTTTTAAATGACGATACATCGATACTTAATACTTTTATTTTGAAGTATCGAGTAAAAATCGTAAGCATTATATACATATTTGATAGAAAGCAAAGTTAGCATATTTGAGTTTTGGAAATTCAGGGAAGAAATTCCTTCTCTCGAAAAGGGTTAGGCCTCAAGATGTTTAAAGGCTTTAGATGAGTACTTCTGTTCCATCGGAACGATTATTTTTAGCGGCAGACCAATTCAAGACTGATGACCGAAAAAAATACTCAAAGTATCGATACTTTTTTTAAGTATCGCCCATCCCTACAGCCAACTGAAATTTTGTACGCACAGATAGACTGCACGGACGCGCGGGACACCGTTGAGGAGGAGGAGAAAGAGGCTCAATCGAGGATGGACAAAGGGAGAGAAAGAAAAATAGAAAGAAACCACGCTCGGGAGGGGGAGGCGAGAGAATACGAGAAGCGTGAATGCAGCAGGGCTGGAGGTGTGTACTATATTATACATATATACGACATCCATCCGTCCGTCCGTCCGTCCGTCCATCCATCCGGGCATCAGGCATGAGACGAGAAAGAGAGAGAGAGAGAAAAGAAGATGGCCCGAGGGAGCGAGGGGGAAAAAAGGGAGACTACACCTATACGAGGCCTCGGAGGAGCACCACGCAGCGGGAGCAGCAGGGGTAGAAAGAGAAGAAAAGGACGGGATAAAAGAGAGTAGGGGGATAGAGGCCGATCATGTGGTAGCTAGCCCTGCGCGCGTCTGTATAATATGTGTGTAGGTGTATGTGTATATATGTATATAAATATTGCGCGCTATACCCTTGAAGCGAAGGTTGCTCCGCCCGAGGACGCCCGACCTTCCCTCCCACCCTTCTCCTGCTCCTTTGTGCGAGTCTCTCCCTAGTCGTCCGTTTCGTCGCTCAACGCTTGTATATATATAATATAGATACCATACCCGCCGATGCCAGGACTATATTATACGAAATACGTTTGCTGCTGCTGCTGCTGCTACTGTGGGTAGTTGTATGTTAGTATCACATTTGTAATAAAATATAGTAGTTACGGCGGTACTGCAGTAGCAGCAGTAGCAGCAGCAGCAGCAGCAGTTGTACAGTAGTAGACAAGGGCGAAGGAAAGGGAAGGAAGAGAGGGCCGGATCGATCGGCCGCGATAGCGTTTCGTTCGGAGTCGCGCGACGTTGAGCTTTGATGGTTGCATTTGTACCTATGTTACGATCTTTGTACAGGAGGAGGAGGAGGAGGTGCGATGATGGCTAATTGGGCGGTGTACCTTCAGGAGAGATAACATATTGTGCGGAGAGGTTGGTACTTGTATACCTATAGTGTGCCTCGGAAGCAGCGTTTTGTTTAAGCCATTGACTTTACCTCGAACTTTTCTGATGGATTCTTTTTTTTCTTTTTTCATTGTACTTTTAAAAGCGATGCACGACTACGAGTGAAAATTTTGTGCATCACCAAACAGCGACAAGATTGCAGCAGTATCCTTCTAAAGGTTGTTCTGTGGATATCTTGAAAGTATTTAGAAATGGATGAAACTTTTTCTGCCGAGATTCTGTCAAGTTTGGGAAAGATTCTGTAGCTAGAAATCAAGTTATACATTCTCAAAGTTGACCAAATTCTGCTAGGCTCCCATGTATTATGAGGCTAACTTCATAAATTGATAACTTAATATCCAGCGACAGAATCTTTTCCAAACTTGGCATAATTATTCATATGTTTAAGTTTCAATAAATACATTTTCATCAAGATCTTGATTTTTTTCAATGTCCATAAGAACAACACTACGAATTTCATATATATATATATATATATGTAGATATCCACAGAACAACCTAAAACACTCAATTGCAGTGACATTTTCCATACTCCATCAACTTATCTTGTGAATACAAAATATATATGGTGTACACTTGAGATAAAATAACCGAGGAATTCGAAGGGAATAATTCGAAGGAGAAGCATTAGACGCACATCAGAAACGAGCGCGTGCGGCAACAACATAGCGCATGAGACTTACGCGATCGAGACACTGGCGCGGATTTCCGCGTTTGAGTACCTATATATACAGGTACACGTGCCACGCGCACGAGACCACGACGACAAAGCTTGTACAGATATATAATATATGCGCGCGCGCTCAACGCGCGAGTGCCTCGTGACTTCTTTCCTCCGCCTCCTCCTCCTCCTCCTCCTCTTTCGCTTACAGCCGCGTAGAAACCTCAATGTCAGGGTACACGAGAGCTGCACGTATAACCTACCGCGGACAACTATATACTTGAGCTTGTCGTTAGAGAGCGAGAGAAAAAAAAAAGTCACACTATACCTGTGGGCGCAGGTGTTCAACATCGGTCAATTGTACACTAGGTATAATATTCTAAGCTCTGCGTTTGGGCGTCCATCAGAAGGCGTGAAAGCTCGCAGTGATACTCTACCAACATACCAATGATATATTGTACAGTCCATAAGTAGTATAACACGTGCGTTAGAAACGCTGACGTTACTCGTTTGTTCGTTTTATCATTCCACCCCGTGATCCCTGTATGGCTGCGCTGCAGCAGAGCTGTACTTATAACGACGGTCAGTTGGCTCGCGCACTGGGACATTATACACAGATCACGTATTATGCAAAACTTACAATGGACTTACTTTAATTTCTATACCATAACCTCTCTGATTAGAGGATTTCAAACTGCGCGCTTAACGAATTAAGCTAGTGTACATGCGCGTTCGGAGAAAAAGGTCCGGGAGATGAGCAGCGATGCGTTGAAAAGCGTTTGATTAAGCTCGTTGCATTCGCGTGCGTCAGCGCACCGAAGATGAGGAACGATTTGATTTTATTCATCAATTACCGCTGCGTACACAAACTGCGGATTGACTAGCTAACATTGGCCGGTAGACGTACATGAGAAGGGGACTTTGATCGTGTATTGTGCATAAATTTCAAAAAGCACGGACCGAACTTCAAACAAATTTTAAAGAAGAAAAAAAAAACGAGCGCGTTTCCGCCCAATTGGCCGTGCAAAAGGCAGCTAACCGACACGCGTTGGCGGCCAATAATTAGCAAAGGCGGGAGCTGTATATAATATGGACTCTTGCGATGTGTGTACGTATGCTCCGTTGCTCACTGATGCACTGCAGCGAATTAGCGGAAAAAAAGACGAGCCAAAGCCAGAGGACTCCAGTGCATCGGGCCGAGTGAGAAGCTCATGCTCGACGAAGTGAGTACAGTAAGTACCAGTGCTCTCGACTGCGGCACCCGACTATACGCTAAAGTATAATATATAGACATACTTTAGCGTATGGTCGGGTGCCGCAGTCGAGAGCACTGGTAAGTACTGCTCTTTTGACGAGCGTCCAATACAGGTGTGCGTGTGCTTCTCCCAAAGCAGATATAATCGAGGGAGAGAGGCTCCGATGGCGAAAACACACTGCACGCATCTGTTGTTATGTGGCTGCTGCAACGGTATTACAAGCTTGTAAATCTTGCCCTGCTGCAGCCGATGATGCCTCGGGGGCTCGTTGCTTCCATTTTCGCTTGCTCTTTTGCACTTGGGTGTGTGCACACTGCATACTACCGACTTGTGGACAAGTCCCAAGTAAAGAGTGCCTGGTGGCTTTGAAAAATAGAGACGTCGTCTCGGGCGAGTTGTGTATTTCATACATAAATACACACTGTGGCGCTTGCGTGAAGTCGGTGCAGTAATTACATTCGTTCGAGAAAGAAGGAGGAGATATATTGCACTTTTATGCACGTGCTTGACGATTCGCGCTACTCTCTTCGTTTGCCGCGAGAGGATAGGAACTTGAATACTTTTGAGAACAATTTCTCTGCCTTTCATCCGGGCCCTTGATTCATCGTCCCCATTTGTGCGCGTGTATACGTTATGCGCGCGTCCTCGTTGAGACGAGAGATTATGATCACTCCTATATATACTAGCTGTCCGTTAGTTTGTGGTGAACGAGAGCGATGTTCGAAGAGAGGGAGAAAAAAAAGTGCTGTTTCAGAGTGTCGTTGGGGAAAGAGCGCTATCTCGGACAATCTCCGTTTGTCCGTTCACGACTGGTCGTGTCGGACAACGTAGTTAAGGGGTCATCCTTCGTACCGGGAGCTACGGATAATAGTTCAATGAATAATTATGTCCGTATCTTCGACAGAAGACCCTCGTCGCTGCGGCATATATGTAGAAAAGACGTATGTTCCCACATTTCCCGATGTAGCGCTCGATCGAATGATCTGAAGATAATCTATGTCGAAATTGTAGAAAAATCGTTAAGTGCAGACCGAAAAATGTTCAAGAGCAACGGATGATTCAGATTTGTCTGGGAATCGAGAGTCGAGAGATTGGCAATCAATGAAAATATCATCAACTGTTGGACCAAAGTTCTACTTCAAGTGCTCTTGATCAATTTTCGAGGGTACCCATGCGGTCAATTCAAATTGGTCGAAATTTACCTCGCAATTTATGGTGTTCTAAAAAAATTAAGTACTGTATGAGGGCAAGGGGTCTGCAAATAGTAAAAATATCCCTTCTTCTTCTTCATAAACTAGATTGAGACTCATTGTTTATTCATCGACCATTTAAAAGACTTACTTTAGCCTTGCAAAATACAATGTTTCATCTGGACCAAAAAAAAAAGTTAAAAAAGAGTTAAAAAAAAAAAAAAAAAAAAAAAAAAAATTACTATTTTCACCGAGATTGGCGTTTTTATGCCATCGGTCTTTGTTTGGCGTATTTTTTCTCCTTCAGAGTAAAAAAAAATTCGTGCCTCGGGACGACAAACCGGATTGGCCAGACCAAACTGAAAACAATCACCACCCACACAACATGTGTTTTACGACTCTGGTAAACGTGTTGCGTTTACAAATATTTTTCGACATTCCGGTTCTCCCCTGCACATCTCACGATTCTCCGGATTTTTCGACTCGTGCGCGAACACGCGTGATTCAAGGCTCCAATGATCACGCATATTTTACGGGGTGAAGATATAAATTGAGAAAAGCCCTGCATCGCAAGTGACGGAGAGAAGCTTACGCGTGGTGGTAAAAACACACGGGCGCCGGACGCTCCGAGACGCTCCGCAGGTTTCAAAATTCACGGAGCCATGCGGTATTATTGTTATATCAGCTTGTCTTTACAAAAGGATCGAGGCTAGAAAAAAAAGCGATCACTGGTCACTATTCGACAGGGTACGTGGCCTTTCAAAAGCTTATTATGCGCGCAAGTATGTATTGGGTATTTCGGCTGCCATTGCTGTTCTACGAGAGAGAGAGAGTAGAGAAATAGCTTCTGGATATTTTGAAGGATATATATTCGCTGGATATAATATCCCCGCAGCCATTTCGCGCAGTGCACGAACCATTGTAAAACCTATATATACGGAGCGTGCAGGAGAAGCGGAGAGAACGAGCGAGCGAGCAGAGCAGGAAGGAAAGAAGCAAAATGACGACGACGACGACGACCTCCCCGTGATGGCCGGAATGTCGCTAGAAGCGCCCGGATTGGCCGACGGAAGCGGCAACCTGTGCTTAAAGCACGTGCGTGTGGGTGCAGTTTGTTGCTCTCTCGCTCTCTCTCTCTGTGTGTGCTGCTGAGTTGTTGGCCGTTTATAACTCGGACCCCGAGTATTATATAGCATGGTACTCGACTGTACGATATGATGCCGAGTACTTCAGAGCCACCCCCCCCCCCCCCCCCCCGGGGCCTGCGGGCCGGGCGGGGGGGCGGGTCCCCCCCCCGCCCACACAAACAAAGAAACTATATATTTGGGATTGGATCTGCTGCATTGATGATCTCTGGTAGTAATCTATCATTTACGCACAAACGCGTCTATGTTCAGAGTAAGTATACTAATAAAATACAAATTTCCCGGATGTACCGTTGCGTGAATGATACTTATACGGACTGTATGCAAGAGAGGGGAGCGCATCAGTCAATATCCTTCCACACTGCACACGTAAGTAAGCGAGCGATGAGTTATACTCAGGGTACTGCACCTGAAGACATTGGCGTCAGAGACGAGGTCAGAGATGCTTAAGCGTATGAAACCGCAAGCTCGCACACGGATAGAAATTTTGGGCTAAGAGAACACCAGGGTTTCTGATGTTCATATAGAGCTGGATACAGTGCCGAACTTTAAGAGCCCAAGCTTTTGGACTCTTTCTGCATGAAAAAATCTCTAGGCTCACGGCCCAAAGATGGATATAGATAAGTAAGTATAAACACGGAGCAAGAAAGTCAGAGTTAGGGAAGGGGAAGTGCACGTACTTAAGGACGTTTATGCCACTCAGTGGTACTCAACCAATTTAGTATAGCAGATAGTCATTGATATTTCAAATCATGGTTGTTAATTATCGTTAGCTGACACTTAAATAACCTCAAAAACCTAAATATCAGAAAACTTCCATAAAAAATAAAAATAAAAAATTTTAGCATAATGCGAAAAGTTGAGGAAAACTTTATAACTCTATATATAGATGTACCAAAAGCATGACAAACTTTTTGTATATCGAGATATCTTTAAACCGGTACGGGCCATATTTATCATCTTTTAGGAGATGAAGCATAGTAACATTTCTGATATTGTACTCGTTTTTTGTAATGATAGTAAATACCATTTTTTTTATCGATTAAAACCTTACTCGTTGGGAACTTAGGGGTTGAATTCACGTGTTGGAAGAGTAAAATTTAAAGCTTTATACCTTCAAAACGGTACGGCTGAGATTACTGAAATTTAAATATAACATACATTGATACCTAAATAACTTATCCTCAAAATTTGAAGACAATCGTAAATAAAGTGATTTTGGCATAAACGTCCTTATACCACCCGACGTTAATATTTTCGCGGACTGGCCAGAGCGGGGTTCCACGATTTGAGTGTCACTGAGCCGGGCATTGGAATATTCAACACGTGCAGTGACACTCAACTCGTGAATTTCGCTCTTGCCAGTCCGCAAATATATTAACGTCGGGCGTTCATTT
This sequence comes from Copidosoma aretas, assembly GCA_030522625.1. Lineage (NCBI taxonomy): Eukaryota > Metazoa > Arthropoda > Insecta > Hymenoptera > Encyrtidae > Copidosoma > Copidosoma aretas. The sequence continues at coordinate 9,248 of JAPYYV010020944.1, forward strand.
TCACGGGACGCGAAAAGCAGCTTTTAGCTTTCAGCATCTATGACGTAACAACAGCGCGAAATTAAAACAATTTTACAATTTAATACAAAATAACACGCATTTCACGCATTTAAGCCTAAATGGCTCTATTTGTGTATAAATAACAAAAATAAACTAAGTAAAACACTCGGTAAAACACATTTGACGAACGTAAATTGTTGAAAAATTAAAGTTTAATTTGTACAAACAACCTAACCTTCTAACTGCCTATATTATATGACATATAATATATATTATATGACAGCAACGTAGTAAGGGTAACAATGAGCAAATGCTCGAAATTTTACTCGCACGATCGCAGTGCTAGCGCGCGACTTTTCGTCTTTAACACTCGCGCGCTCTTACCATGCGAGTGGTGGCACCATACAAGTTTCCATAAAAAGATAACAATGAGCTTTAACAAATATAAATCTGTAATTTAACTTCTAAAATATAAGTAACGCAGTGCAATATTTGTTTTAATGTGGTACATTAGTAATTGAAAATACATAGTACGACTAGATCGTTCCTAAGTGACGTTTAAGACGAGGTTTAAGACTAGTTTTGAATAGGCCGATGCGGGAGATTTTTCGTAAGGAATCAGGCATGGTTGGTTAAAATGGCGTATTATTCTTGGTATCGTACTATTATTGGTTGAAGTAGAAAGAATGAGTACAGTTTATTTCAGCTAGTTCTCTAGGATTTCTAATAGAATAAGGGATATTTCTTAAATTAAATCCATCATAATATCTATACATCTTACTTCTTTTCTCGGTCTACAAGCCAATATGACAAGCCACGAGATTGTCATGAAAGACTCCAAAGGTTTGGGTTCTTAGAGCTTTGCACTGCATCGAACTGTATGATTCCAATCGTTGGGCTGTATGAGCCTTATTGTGTCGAAATGTAAGAGTCCAATGAATATGTGAGCTCTTACAGTCCAAAATTTCTCTCCATGTACTTAGTTTACCAAACTCCACAAGTCCACACTCCACGCGCGCTTCTCGCGTATTCATATTAACACAGCTGCGTGGGAATCACCTCGAAACTGTCCTTCGCGTTTCGATAATCATAATACTGCGTTCATATGAAAAAAAGGAGGACGACGAGCCCGTGAAATCGATAACACCGCACGAGTACTTATACCGTGCGTACAGCTTTTACGGTCGATGGTTACGGATTGGGCCGCGTGTCATTGATTGTCGGCTAATCATGCGGGAGCTTATCATCATTATCATCATCGTCTCAATATTAATACGATCGATCTGTCGATAGCGCACGTCATTCAAATCCCGAAAGTTCTGATCACAAATATACAAGTGACGACCAACACGTTTTTCCAAGATCAGAAATAATTTATCATTATAATATCTGTCACTCGAGACTCGGAGCGCATAACAAAGGAAACAGTAAACCAGGAAGTGCCAGTCTTGTTGCCGAGCCAAAGAGAAGAATAAGGAGCATTTTGTGCACTACAACTTATAAGTATAATATACACGCGCATATGTAAGCTCGTATGTAAGTACCATGAAAACAAAACAGCCTCGTAACTCTCGTAAGTCTCGTAACGTGCACATGCACCCGCGCGACAACCCAACAAAGTACACTTGTATGTATAAAGATTAAAGAGAGGGACAATGCTGCACACACATTTAAAGAGCAGCTCACGCGTGCAATGTAACGCGATGTGCAGTGTTGTTATATATTATATGGGTACATAGCCTCGGCTCCGATCGTCGGGCACAACGCATGATGTGGCAGACAGGCGAGCTGAGCAACTATAATATCAGACGAGTCAACGTTATAATAATACCGCACGAGCTGCACCGCGTCCTCGACGACGACGACGACGACGACGACGACGTTGCCACCACGCGCGCGTGCACGTTTCGTGTGTCTGTGCAGAGTGTGTACGTGTGTGTGTGTATGCACCCAGGCCGGCTATTCTATTTCATGTCGAGGTTCTTTGCGAGAATAACCAATCGTCCACGCGCGCGCGATTGTAATAATATAGCGCTGATGGCACGATTGTCCGCGATCACTGTTTGCACTTCTGTCGGGTGAATTGTCGCAAATCGCGATGCTTTTCCTGCAGTCCTATACACTCGAAGAAACTGATGCCAATTTGACAGAGCGATGATTGTCCTTGTTGTTATTATTATTATTATTATCATTATTGATGCATACGTGCGTAACAAAGCAGCTCCTGCGGGCATATTACACGTTTTAGGGGGGCTCAAATTTGACTTTAGTTTGAAAATGGTTCGACGAGCATCAACCGGCCGGATTCGTTGAACTTGATTATCGAGTATTGTCGGAAGCCGGCTCGTCGGTATATAATAACATAATAATGCGAGACCGGGATCCTCCCGCCGCTTGCCGATGCCCGTTAGTATATAATTATTAAGTATACAGAAGATAACCAAGTTGGCTTGCCCATTAGTCAAGTTAGTCATCGTTAAAAATTTCGATTCTGTTCGCAAAAGTGTATAAACCTATACTTAATGAATACGCGAGTCACCGTCTGGCTGTAAAAAAAAGAATTACAGAGCAGTCCCCTCGTATGTATGATATACAAGTACCGGTTGGACGAGCTCTTAGGGGAAGGATCCAACTGCAGTGGCAACAGGGGTCGTTTTACACCCTCGTATATCGACTGGAGACAAAACCTCCGAAAGTTAGTATATTGTGTAGTAAACGAAAGCCAAGAATCCGGACGCCAACGGCGGGGCGAGCAAAGGTCTTTTTGGGCCATATAATAAGAGACCCGAATTAACGCGCCGGGGCTTTTTCTCCGTCGCTGTAATTTATCTTTGCGGGTCATGGAACAGTAGACCAAAGCAAGGGTGGTTGCATGGAGAGTCGAGTCAAAGAGGAAATGCCGAAAGGGAACGAATATGCAAGTAAAATTATAAGCAGTACTTAACACCCCGATGTATCGCGGGCACAGACTCACAGAGACTACTTATGTGCTGATACCACATCGAGTAAGTATTATGTACTCACCGCGCCAGCGCCATCCTGTCATGGGGCAATCCAAGGGCGGGCGTCGATAGTGTATCCAGATTTGCGAGGGAGGATTTGCCGCCGATGTTATAAGCCACTGAACACATGCGCACCACTTTTTTCGTGACGATGATTATTATCCGACAACGCCTGCTGCAGCAGCGGACGACACAACAATAATTATAGGCGACCTGCTAACTCCGATGCCTGTCACAACATCGTCATCGTCATCATCATCATCATCATCATCATCAACGTCATCAACGTCATCGCCATCATCCGGGCGATGCTAGTTATATTCACTGTATTTTATCTTATTGCATCCCGTTTCAACACTCGTAGAGCACTGGTGCAAGGTTTCCCTGTAAGTATCTCACTTTTCATTACCATTCACCTATCCTCTACTTATTCACACTTTCTCTGTTTCTCTTGGGGCACAGAGTTCTTCTGAACAGACACAAAGAGAACTGAGGGGGTGCCGAAAAACTTTCCACTCGCGCACGCAGCTGTGCTGCTGTATTATTGCCGTCCCCTTCTCCTGCTGCTGCTCCGAATCTCCCGGTCCAACGACGACCAACAATACTACAGTGCACTGTACAGTACTGCAGAGTGCAGCACACAATCACTTTGTATACACTATAACGCACTCACACACACACGGGAGATTATTATCCTGGCAGCCGGACAACTGCCTGACGAGCTCCCCTTTTTTCTTCCTTCTCCTGTACCGCGGCCCACACACGTGCCAGCACCTTCAATGGCCCTTCTGCCGTCCTACAATCTTGCTCTATTACGCTCGCACTGTGGCTGTGCAAGGGGAAGACCCGGCCTCTCCGCTATAGGTCCCCTCCGCAGCTCCACTTGTGACACACAACCAATGAGCGATACTTTGTATTAGAGAGACGTGAGGGAGAATTCGCCGAAAGGGGTGATGGGTGCCCGAATCAACTGAGGAAGAACAACAGCACAGGAGAACGAAAGGAGAAAAAAGAAGATAAGTGGGCAAAAATATGCGTGCAACAACAAATATAACGCAAAGGAAGGCCCGAAGTGGAAAAAAAAGCGACGAGAGACGAGCGCCGAGCGCCCGGTCTAAAACCAACCAGCGGTCCGTACTTAGCACAGCTGGCGACTCGACTGGCGGCGCTCCGGAGCGCTACACCGTCGCGCGTTCGCCTCGACTCTGGCATCCGTGCCCCCCCCCCCCTGCCACGCCATGCGGGCCGCGCCGCCCAACCCCCCCTGCCGATGCCCACATAGAGAGCGCCGCCCCCTTCCCTATCCTATATATAGCATCGGCAGCACACGGCCTCAAATCAAGTAGCCAGTATGTGTGCGTGTACAAATACACATGTATTTGTGCGCTCTTGTACAAATGCATGATATTGAGTCAACCGCGTTTTGTACGAGCGACCCTGCGAAAAAAAGCCACCCGCAAAGCGTAAAAAAAGCTTGTCTTTGGTCAAGGGTAAAGTTTCGGGACTAGCTTCTTTTTTCTTCTTCCATGTATAACGGCCGTCAGAAATGAACTTCAGGGATGACGGGGTTTCGGTTAAATTCTACAAACGAAAATTGCGAGACGATCGGAATTGGGCGATGGAACGTTTCTTGGACTGCAGTTCATTGGCTCATTTCAAGCGAAGAATCCAGTATTTCGATGTTTTGAAAAGAGAAGAAAAATGTTTTCACTGCTCCCGAAGATTTGTAAAAAAATTCCGAAACAATTCTCGTGTTTCAAACATCGAGGACTCACAGCACAGTGCGTGCTCTTTCCTTGGAACCCTCCGTATGCGTTTCGGCCTCGTGCGACTCCGTCCCGGCTCGCGGCTTTCCGCGTGCCTTCGGTCGATCTCGTCTTCGCGCACACGCGGATGTTTAGCTCACGCCGTATTGCCGTATATATAAGTAACACACGCTGCATGCACCACACCCACGCGTTTGAGGAAGAGAATAACAAGGTACCGAGGGAGGCCAAATGTCGTATTAGAGCCAAGGGCTGGTTTCCTCGCTCTCTCTCTTTCTCCCTATCGAGCGTCTTGCGTTGTCGTCCTCGCACAGGTCACGGTGTAAGTACCGGCCACCTCTTGTATCCGCGAAAAACCTTCCCGAGCTCTCTTCTCGCTTGCTCGCGTAGGTTGTCTTATTCAAAAATAGTTCATTTTTTCATCAGTTCTGTAATGCTCGCTGCAAAATGTCCCGGTAATGGAAAAATAAGTAGATCGAAGGATTTTAAAGTCTGAGAGAGCGAAGAGCGCGATAAGATCGATTCGTGAATCGTGACTCATCGACAGGTGTTATCGACGACGATGTTCAAACTTGGTCGAGTCAGACAGCGAAAGCAAAAAAAAAGAACATATTCTCCTTCCATGAGCGAAACATCATCGTCTGTTTCAAGGAAAAAAATAATAAAATCGTTACTCGTCCGAGCTCGGCTTCTGCAGTAAACCGGCCCGGATTGCCGTGATTTTTCCCGTTGCGTTGAGATCCATTGTGTAACACACATCTTTCTCCCTCCCTCCAACAGTCGCCCCGAATCATCCGGCATCGATCTCCGCGGCTTATAACAGTAAGTAAATAAGTACATTACGAGCCGAAACTCACGCAGCTGTCAGTCGACCTTCTCTCCCGTTACTCCGAAACTTCTGACATCACGCGCTTACGATTATCAAGGCCGATCAATGGATACAGTATTGAAGAAAAAAAAAGCAAGGCTCAATATTTCTACGGATATTGTACAGCTGATCGGTAAGTCCATTGAAAATAAGGAACAATCGAGGAGGATAAGTATACACCAGCCGAATCATATAGGTACGCATGTACTCGTGACTTTTTGGAGTCGTGTATATTATATATAGGTATATATCAATCATGGAACCGTGACGCCGCCTCTCGCACCGGAACCTGTGGCAATCGGGGGCCTCGATGATTATTGTAAGGACAGTACACATTTTTACCTATTGCATGTATCTTACACACGAATCTTCGACTTGGCTGGCTGTGAACCGCACCGGCACTGATGCCGCAGCTGCTGGTACCTTGCCATCACCATTTGATTCTGGCCCGAGCGAGGTATAGTTCTCGAGCCAACACAGCATTACATTGTCGAGCTACAGGAGCCATGATAAGACTATTCGCGACCTTTTTTCGCTCGTCCGATTGAATTTCAGTTGAACGAATCAAACGAGTCTCAGCTTCGAACAAAATCGAATCGGAGCCACGCGGGCGAAGGCCACCGGGGATTAACCGAGCGAGCGAGCCACTTTGCTGATGTATGTATGTACGTATATGCATATATACATACACGCAGTCGAGAGCGCCGCCGACGAGTCGTCCGGTCTCGATAGCTATATACATGTATAATGTTTTATAACCGGGATACATTGAAATATTGACCGACTTTTTTGACGCGCGCTGCTTATTTTCGTAATGTATAAAAATGAGGCGCGAGCGAGCGAGGCCTCCCCACTACCACCGCGCGTGACCTCAATGCCATTAGACTACGCTCGGCGTTTTCTCACGCGTTAATGTGTTTGAAGGCTATACTGTTATAGGAGCTGCGTTGCAGAAGAAAAAAAGAAGAACGAGAGGGGGGGGGGGCGGAGAACTTTGCTGGTCCTTCGGCTGTTGTTTTGGGAAAAGGGGGCCTCTGAGGAAACGGGTCGTCGTATAAATGTCCGATTTCACCTGGTTGATGATTGTGCGAGGATCGTATTAGAATATGAGAAACTGATGGGCCTGTATACAATATATATATAAAAAAAAAAGGAGAGGTGAAACCTTTTTTTTTTTTGGGTATCGTCTAGAATAGGTTTGAGCACAGATTTGCGGTGAAGATTCACCGATTGGAATAGTCAAAATTAGGTCGCTACAATCAATCAGCGAGCATAGCCGTTTGAAAAATCGGCGAATATTATAATCCGACAGCGATGAACCAGTGAATTTGGTCGATTTCGTTGATCTTGCGTTTTGTATAGTGAATCCGTCTAGGTCCAGTACACGCTGCAATAATTGAAACTCGCCAGTTTAAAAAAAAAAAGTACACTCGCCAGTGCTTCGATACAAACTTGTGAATCAGTGAATATTTATCGATTTAAATTTAAAGGGTGTCCATAGGAATGAGCATCTGACATATATACTTAATTACTAGAGTTAATGAATTAAGTCTAAGTATAACTAAAGTGTAAGTATATGGTGCAGCCACACCTGTATTTCTAAGTCAAACTAGCTTGCGGTCATTCGTCAAGTCAAAACGACCGTACACCGGTAACATACCTAATGCACGTATATTAGAATACGTCAAATTCCAGTCTATGGAAACAAAGAAAGAATAGGGTCCGAAATTAAAAAAGTTGCTGTCTCGAAGCGAAAGCTACGGCCGTAGCGATATAGCGTTAAGAACGACCATAATAAGTACTCTTGATTGCGCAAGTGTGCGGTGCTACACATTACAACGGGACATTAGAAAAGCCTCTCCGGTTACATTATACACCATAGACTATAGATATAATGTACGCATACGTTTTGGTGTTGACACGGCGTTTGTCGTGCGCCAAATACAGGCAGCTTTACTAACACTCCTTCTCTCTCCTGTGCATAAAAAAGCCTACACACACACACACACACACACACACTCTCAGAGAGTTGAAGAGCTGTTCACGTCTACCGTAAACGAGTGAAGGCGCAGGTAGAGATAGGTAGGTAGGTTGTATACGCCGTCGCAATTATGCAAATAGCTAGCTCGCTTACAACACACACACACACACACCGTTCTTATCGGCGCCGCCGCCGCGTTGTTGCATGAATAATAACGAGATAAATAATTTGTAGGTACTTATACATGATGATAAATATATATGCAGCAGATATATATATGAATATCTTGGACTATTTAAGAGTGTTTTAATTTGCGTTTGGAAAAAAAGATGTGTGATCAACTTGTTAGGTATGCGTGGAGCTGGGGCTGCATTTCAATGTATACTATAGTATACGCCTATGCTGTCGCCCAATTACCTCTTAGCCTATATATTATTACACGTATACGGGAAGAAGAAAGGGGCAACAGTATATAAGACGGCTCACGCGGTACAGCGGAAGACAATTCGATGGCTTTATTTCCAGCCAAATGTGAAGGGAGATGGGGGAAAAAAAATCTCTCAAACTGTGTAAATCGTCATCCGAATTGGCCCTTTATTTCCCCGATTCCTCTTTTACTCCCCCACGCTTTTAGAAAGCACATTGCACACCAACTCGGGGTACAATAATTTACGTGGAAACACGCATGTCAGCAGCAGCAGCAGAATATAGCTGATGTGTGACACAGACGTGTGCAATTCATATAAGTGTGTAATATATCGGTATACGTAAAAAAGCTCGGTAGCGGGGCTACGCGTTGCATGTATGAGTGTAAGGTAGGTTGGTATAGTGTACCTAATTGGCGGGCTCGGGCGCAAAACTTTCGCCGATTTTTCACGGCGTTTTTTTTTTGTTTTGCTCGTACCGTACTTACAACGTTATAGTTATAGGTACACTTTGCTCGTTCGTTCTACAGTTGTTGGTAACCACACACACACACACACACACACATGACGACCACCCCCCCCCCCCCCCCCCCCCCCCCCCCCCCCCCCCCCCCCCCCCCCCCACGGCCCCCCGGCGGGGCGGGCCGACAAGTCGCCGGCCGAATTAATTCAGCCGCGTTACGTCAGGCCGTGAATACTATATAATGTTCGCGTATACGGTAGCGGCTCGAGCAGCGTCGGCCGTTCTCTCTTTTTTCGCAAGTTTACTCGTATAATTGTATACAGCCGTGCAGATACGTGCGCTGCGGCGCTATTATCTCCGTTCGCCTCGTACTTATGTCTTTACATACATTGCCCATACTTATTTGTACGTATATACATGCGTACATGAGCGTACATGACGGTATTATACGCGTGTGCTGAGACGAGCCACTTAAGATCGGGTGAAAAATGAATGGGATCGCGTGCGTCCGGCCGCTGCACCGCGTGTGCGTATGTATTGTATGCCCGCGCGCGCTGTACAAGTAAGTACCGTGAGCGTGTTACATTGTATTATACACCCCGCCTCTCACTCTCGGCAGTGCATGTGTGCGTTCTGGCGGACACCCCCGCTCGCCGGATCCGGCATGCAGGACCACCTCGTTTTCTTCATCCCGCGCTCCGTCTCGCGCACCGAAGAATGAACGAAAGGAGACACGGGACAAGTGTTTCAAAAATCAAACGACGAAGGAAAAGAACATTTTCGCTCCCCTCGCGGTACTCGGTGGGTCGGCACGATACTCGCCGGGCGCGCCGGACTCGCGGTCAGCATTAATTTGCCAACCGAGCTGGAGCAGTAGATCAAACTTTTCGAAGTTAAGATCCATCGAGCGGCAATCGTCGATCGAGTATCGAGAGCCTCGGCTTTTCTTGCAAATGCGTTGAAGGCCGTGAATGGGGGTATGCATTGTGTGGTGTGGTACAGTATATCATGCACTGTTGGTGCTTGCTGGTGGAGAAGAGAAAAATATAAGAGCCGTGAAAAAAATGATGGAACCACCGTATACTCGGGGCGAGAGGAGAGTAGGACTAGTAGGAGGAGGGTTCTCGGCTTTACGTATTAAGGCTCCGAGCGTCCGTTCGTTCCTTACAATCGAGAGCACTCGCGCATATATGTATATATATACTATACATGTACACACACACACAGAGCGAGCCGGCACGGAAATTGGGCCGCAGCGCTCTGAAAACGCTCGTCAGCACCTTTCCTTCCCCCCGCGTGTGTCTCTTTCGCGTATCTACCGCTACCGCGCTCTCATCGACCA
>JAPYYV010020945.1:0-15399 GCA_030522625.1 Copidosoma aretas
AAAGAGCATCGGCCCGATTTTTCAACAATGTAGGCCACATCATCCTTGCAGCCATGCCTTTCCTCGCGTAGTCGCTCACACGCGCAGCATCGCGCTCAGCTCCCATTACTATATACTCACGCAGCGAGAGAACACACGCGCTCACCCCCGCTCGCGCCGCGTTCCCCGGGACGGCAGAATTTCTTGCATAATTCATCGTCGTGAAGTAGCTTCGGAAAAACCACCGTCCTACGCGATAAAACCATCTCTCCTCGCGCGTCTCTGCGCCTTTTTTCCCCTTGCCCTTACAGTATTTAAAAAAAAAGGGGGGGGGGCACGGGCGGGTCCGAGTTTGCATTCGATTGCTCGCACACGGCCCGTTGTTCAGGCGATACCGTCCGATTTCCCTTTGATTTCATTGTTATTCGTTACTATGAAATTCCTATCTTATTCGTCAATGGAAAATTCCTAATCGTCCGATTGATTATAATCTTCGTAACCTGCCACAGCACGATTTTTTTCCATCGATCTTACACACCCTACAGTTCACCCGCGCCCAAACTTTCTCTCCAACTACGTATTACCCTCGCAATTATTCGAAGTATAAACTGTACGTGCCTACAGCGGATATCATCCACCGCATCAAACGCACGCGCAGACGAGCAGTTGCAAAGAGTCGCACGTTCAATCGCCCATAGCCAGGGGAGGCGCAACTATTTATGAACGCAAGTAAAACTGCAGTAGCTGTAGGGTACGGAAAGCAGGTACTTTTTTTTTTCGCGCTCCTTCGGCGCCCCGAGCGTTTTATTCGGCACCCGCGGACGAGCGAACTCGGGCGCCCAGCGCGTTTAGCTCGCGATTCATCGCGTGAGCGCCGCGATCCTACGCTCGAGCTCATTTCTCATTCATGATATTCCACCACGGCTGTATTAATGGCTGTGACCCGCCGACTTCACCGCCCCTTTTTCCTCCCTTTTCTTCTTCGTTTCTTCTATTCGGGTGGGCTCGCGGTTGCGGATGCGTCCGTTGCGAATGTTAGTGTGATGTCGTTTGGGTTGAGCGGGGTTCGGTAAGATGGACGAATTAACAGCGAACACTGCGTAATTTTTTTTTTTTTTTTTTTTTTCCATACTTTAAGCAGTTAAAAACTTAACTACGTAATCTTTTACATTCGGAAGTGAGAAAGTGTTTTAAAAGATGAAAAACTGTACGTAAATATGGTATTCTCACTTAGGTTGTTAAATTAGATTATAGATAATCGCATTGCTGCATTTTTGGTGGATCATTCGGTGGACGCAAAATCAATTATTCGGGCTTTGCATGAGACTGGATATCGACAGAGCTAGCAGCTGTTTGATAGAGGTGTGGTTATAAAATAACGTGATTGATGCTTCTGCGAATAAACTACAAAGTCGTACGACAGACAGTTGTCCAGCGTGAAGCATTTCTTATTTTAAATTAATTTACTTTACTTCTTTAGTTTGTTAGTGAAATCGTATCCTTATCGTTTTTTTTATCGTCACAGTACTTGAAAAGTTCATCGTCTGCGAGAGTAGAGTTACACAAGTATGGTAAGACGAACCATTGATCAAAACGAAGTAGAAACAGTCGATTAAGGTCAGATAAGCCATCAAGCGGCGGAGACATGAAGCAATACTGAGTAAAAACAGTCGAATAAGGTAAGACGAGTCATCATTGAAGGGCAAAGACACTAAGCAAAACTTTAGTAGAAACAGTCGGGTGAGGTAAGACGAGTTATCGACAGGCATAAAGCAGAACCAAGTAGAAACAGTCGAATATAGTAAAACGGATCATCATCAGAGGACAGATCCGTTTAGCTCAATAAGTAGTAACAGTCGATTGGGGTAAGACATTAAGCAAAATGAAGTGGAAGCAGTCTAATGAGGTAAGACGAGCCGTTCACATTTCTTAACTTATTCGGAAGTGGATAAAAATTTATCCCAAGATTCCATTCCATCTCAGATACCACCAGCGGACATAAAATCAAGAAAAATAAATGCGTATGATAAAAATGACGGTTTGACCCGAATGCAGAGATCGAAAGGGTGATTCATACTCATAACACACAGCTCTCGGATGAAAATTTTCAATTGAAAAATTAAGTACATCCGAACGAAATCCACACCACTGACCGTGAATGCATTTTCTCAAATAAGAATCCATCCATTTTCATGGACGTCAATCGAAGGTGCATTTAAAAATTTTAAGTGCCGTCCACGCAGGCACACCCAATAACACGCGACATCAAATTCACTCTTTTTTTTTCAGGATGAGCCACCTACTTTGCCTCGTACTTTGCATCCTCAAAAAAAAAAAAAAAAAAAAAAAAAAAAAAACCCCCAAAGAAACAAACCCCAACCAAAAACACACACAACGCCAACCCCCCACCCATAACCACGACAACAAAAGGATCATACGAAACGATCAAAACTTACAATAAAGATGATGGATGAAACCGTGCAGTCGAATCGCGCGGGCTGGAGAAAGCCCCAAGGAGGAGTACAAAACGCGCCGAGCTCGCCTTCGATTCACCTCTCGTTAATTAATCAGCCCGATGGAGGCTCATCGATTCGCTCGGCTCCCCTTTTATCCTCGTCCCCGGGTATGGCCGGCTCGAAATCGAATTGGCGGAGGTGCGACGGAGAAAGAGACGGAGCGCCATCAGGTGGCCCGGAAAATCGCTCGATTCGCATTGGCACCCATTTCCACGGGCGATGCCGGCCGAGTTTTTTCCGATCTTGCCGGGATTAATCGCTCGATTCGGCGGGAAGGAAACAAAAGACGGCCGGGTGAAAGGGGCTGTGAGGGACGTGCCTGTGACCATGGTCTGCCGTGCTTGTAACTGTGAAAACTTGTTGAAAAGAGTCTTCCCTCGGGGAATCTTTGAAAAAAAAACGAAAGGTCTTGCCGTCGAAGTATTGGAAAATTGGCAAGGACACTGTTTTAGATGAGGATGGACGCCACGTTGGCCCAAGCCTCCGCTGTATTTATGAGTATGTTCATTGGATTCGTCATCAATTTGGATTTTCTCGCTCCCCATCTACCGTACAACTCATTTATTTCCTTGGAAAAATAAATGGTACCAGAAGTGGGATGTAATTTGGGTGACTACGCTTGCACAATCAATTTATAAATTGTCAGATATGCACCGGTGCGTCCAACACCGTCGGTCCAACTTGCGAGGAGATAATCCCTGTACAGGGTGAGCCCTCTCTGGGGAGCTGATCCGATGCGCCTTCAGGGACGGAGAGAGTTTCGGCAAGGTGTTAACTCTGGAGAGGATCTTCACTGGGGACACATTCCAGGCGGTTGAAGAATAGATGCCCAGGGTTAGACATTAAGAGGTAAGAGTCTACTAAGTCAATAATAGTCTGATCATGGTTACAAAAGAACCAAACTTTTTCAACTACAATATTCTGACAATCTTCATTGTTCCATTGGTCGATGCTCCTCATCAATCAGCAGTTATGTACTTATCCGGATTCATAAAGCATGAGCCAAGGATTTTTTGTTAATCCAGCGCACATCAGCTGATAAACGCAACAATTCAACAGATCCAATTTTCCCTTCCAGCCGAGACCGACGCACTAATCGGCCCGAACACGACGACGCCGAGGACGACAATAATGACGCTCGTCCTTAGCTGCGGCCCGTATATGCAAATCGCGCGTACCACGCGCTTAACGCCCGCGCGACATGTTTATTTATCAAATCCCGAATCAACACCGCTACACTACGCAGGTGCATGTAGCTTATATATATATACGAGCGCTCACGTACACGCCCGCGTAATCTTTTTACCTCGCACGGTACAGCCCCAAAGTCCACGTGAAATTTCCATACAGCGGCGGAAGTTGAAAGTAAGTTAGCGTGGATGGGGGGGGGGGGGTTATTAACCAACCAAAATCTTGAAGGTAGTATGGTTAAACAAAAAACGGATATTGAATTCTGACGGATTAAAAGAATGATCGGTCTCGGTGCCATTTTCAGGGCCTCAACGAACGTGAACCGAAGAATAAAAAAAATAAATAAGTAAAGTATCCGTGTAACATTGGCCCCCTTCCTACCTTCTGCACCACTGCACGAAAATTATTTCACATCGACATTGGCGCTGATGAGACGAGCTCCAACGCGCGTCGCGACATCCCTCTCGTCCGGACGAATCGAAAGCCAGTAATACCTCCGGTTCGACCGTCAGTGGGGAAAGGGAAAAATAGTTACCCCCCCCCCCTCCTCACCCCGTAGCGTCATTTACGTATCAGATTATCCGGGAGCGTCGAGCCAATCTAGATAAGTATACCCCCCGCGGTTGCATAACATCACAGCTACAGAGTCCAGTACTACGGGGGGGAGATCGCCGGTTGTTATCGGGGCTAAACATGGTATATGGGTTGTGTACACACGCGGACGCGCGGCATGAACTAAAGAAGGCGGGGGGGGGGGGGGGGGGGAAAAAAGAGGAAACCCCCGCGAAAAAGGCCCCCCGGGGGGGGGGGTGGGGGCCCGCCCGGGCACCCCCCCCCGGGCGGGGGGGGGGGGGGGGAAAAGTGGGGGGGCGAAAATGGGGGGGGGGGGGGGGGGGGGGGGGGGGGGGGGGGGGGGGGGGGGGGGGGGGGGGGGGGGGGGGGGGGATGGTGGAAAGGACGAGTTTTCGCGCGCGCTCCATCTTTTTTCGTCGGCGGCGAATGGAAAAAAGAGCGCCCGGGCGGGTAAGCGTGTTAAGCGTAGACGGAGAGGGACGGCCGGCGAAGCTGCAGCCGCATAGCGTCGTACTGTGCGCTGCGGTGCGGCTCGCCCTCGGCTTGCATTCGGAGCGGCAGAGGGGATGTAGCGTCGGTGTGTGTACGTTCGCACACGGGGGCAAGTGTGTCGGTGATCGGTGTGTGTGTGTATAGGTACGTGCATGTGGGTGCGGGGTTGCGTTTCGCGTGAGGATACGGAAGCGTATTAGCGTAACCGCGGCACGTCGAACCGCGGGCCAGGCCGGAGCTGCTGCTGTGTGGGGGCTGAAATCTGCGAAAAGTTTCTTACGTCGCGTTCGAAGTTTGGGGGGGGGGGAGGGGGTTGGAAAATATCGAAGCGACTTCGAGTGTTAATCTTGTCGATGTGTTGCTGGAATCTTAAGGCATTTGGGATTTCTGTGGGTACGTTTGAGATATGGACATCCTGAGGTCATGATTCGTAGAATGCCTTAGAAAACTATAGGAAATGTATTGTACATTTTTACTGTTAAAGACCTCCTAGAGTTGATTGGAGAAAGCAAGATTATCGAGGTGAATTTTTATCGCCCATCGCTCGATGATTCGAAAAATAAGCTCCACGTCTGGGGTACAGGAAAATTCTCGCGACTGACTGAGTTGCACGAATTGCCCAGCGTACGTAGGTTCAAAAAAGTTTTACCGAACGACAAATTGTTTACTTTCCGTCCTTTGATCAAATTCCTTTGTTTCACCCTCTGCGCTCGCACGCGTGCGTATTTTGTTGATATCTTTTATTTTTTTGAAAAAAATTTATCCTCCAAAAATTTAGCTTCGTTCCTGTTGGGCTTTGTAGAACAGCACAGGTCCCAAAAATAGCCTGCAGTTGTGCAGCCCACCTAAAAAAAAATCGTATTTCAAAGGCACGCTCTTTCTACTCTTAAATTTCCGCTCGGCTCAACACTACCGAACTACACGTACACACGTACTTGTATACGTATGTTTGTGTCACACGAAACGGTTGTTGGCACACGGTATATGTTTTTATTGTTTTCTTTTGGCACAGCAATTTTTTTTGTTTCACGTATTTAAGTAGCTGCACTCGTTGCGAACGGCGATAGAAGCACACTCGTTTGATAAACGAGAATGTGCTCAAACGCATGTATTGGACGCATTATACTGTTATTGATTGCCACGCTCTGGTGTTTATAGCTTGCGATGTATTTTATGCACGTTTTCACTCGGGTTTGTGTGCACTGGGGCGAAATTAATGTGTGTCGTCGTACTGTTGGATATTTTTCTTTGTTTCAGTGAATAAATATTGATTATTTTATTTTGTTGAATGCACATTTTTCATTTGTGAGTTGTTGGAATAATTAAAGTTTTTTATTTATTAGGTGAGAAATTCTATGCGTGATGTTTGCAATAGTGCATCATCACGTTATAAATTCCGGTAAAAATATGGGGAAAAAATTATAGTGTAACCCTACCGAAAATCTAGTCCAGAAGCTGGAGGAGTTCTTGTGGCCAACGGGGGCTGATATCTATTGCGTAAATAACTTTTTTGGGTTTTTAAAGGAAAAATATCGAAAAAATTATTGAAAGCAATTTATGTAAACAAATGCAGAAAGTTAGTATTTTCAACTTGAAGGAATTTATTCAGACTCCCTAAAAAAAAAATTCCCTGTAGTTATTCAGTGAAATTCTATTTCACAAGTTATGAATATTTCAAGATTTTAGAATTTCGCACCTACTTTAGACTTTTATAACTTTTCAAAAAAGCGTTTTACAAAAAAAGACACAAAATACCTTGTTTCATTAAATATATGCTAAATTTTCAAAAAAAAAGATTGTCTAAAGTACATTTATTAATCCTACGGTAAAAAAACTCTAGCAACTTTTTTTAAACGCCTAATGAAAATTTTTTGACTTGAAAAATCGATGAATATATAAAAGTATAGAATCATCCAAACGATCCGCTCATGTAAACAAACTAAAAAGTACAAAAAAATGTATCACACACGTAACTGGTAAAAGCCACTAAACTATTACATAACTTACAACATTTCCTATGGTTGACCATCATTCCCACGGGTAAAAAAAATGTTTTCCTCTTCAATCAATTAGACAAAGTCGGATGGTTATGATTTTCTGAAGTTTCCTTACTCTCGACATTTTTGCTGCAATTTTAACCTTAATCTCGAACAGTCCACAGTCTGTAAAACTAAATGGATACTAACAGTCGAGTGTGGTAAAACGAGTCATCGTCAAACGACAGGATAAATTAAACAAAATTAAGTAGAAACAGTCCAGTAAGGTGAGACAGGTTGAATCTATGATTATCAATTCACTAGTAATTGATGAAACAAGAAAATCAGTGAAATTTTTTTACACTATATATAGCATTGCCACCTAAAGTAAGCATTTCTGTCGGAAAAAAAAATTGTTGGATAAGCTAAAAATGAGTAATGCCGCCATTCATGGATAGAAAAGCAAGTTAAATGAAAATGCTTGAATCCTAAAATATTTCTTAAGCTTTCGATCGTGATCGATCTCCAAAATCTGATCAGAGAAAAAGCTAACTTGTCATATAAAACCCATCCCTCCTTATCCCGTGGTCGGCGTTATTAGTTTATATAACTCAATTGACTTAATTTGACTCGTATGGTAACGTATTGTTCAGCTCGATTTTTGTCACCTTATGTAAATGTATGTACTGTGAATGTCTGCGCGGGTTGTACAGAGCCACAGGCTCTCAATCTAAATAAGTTTCAATTTCAATTTCAATTTCAATCCCATAATGACCAGTCATCTCGATCTTCAGCGCAGAGTTGAGAAATATTGCGGATCTCGAACCTATCTCGTGCTCACCCTATCCTTGGCTCGACTAGGTAGAAGCTTATTCTTCTAAAACTTTTTCACAGAGCATACAAACTGTATATACCAACAGCCTATAAATAACTAATTAATTATTTCAAAAAACTATGACACCAGCTTTTAAAAAAAAACTCCTTAAATGAGAGTAATAATCTCCCAAAAGCCGATGAATAAGAGCCCGAGCATTAAAACCCGGAGGAAAAATTTTTCAACTGAAGGAAAAAAAAAGCCAGAGAACAGTAACGAGTGGCAAGAACCATCCTTATGAAACCCGGTGGGCATCTCTAAAAATAATGCGGGCATTTAATTAATTCCGCTCTCCGCGAGTAATATCCTCCCGTCCGCATTCCGTCCGGGCACTTTTCACGCGCAAATATGCGAGTCTTTTAAATTTCGACGACGAGTAATTTTTCTCTCTCCCGCGACACATGCGCGCACTCTATCCCCGACTTTTTGTTGTTCAACTCGGTAATGATCCTTCGTCGCGTTCGACGAAAATCCCTCGAATGCAGTAATCGCGTCCCAGAGAACCAAAGATCGAGCAATCACCGGGCAACTTTATCGGACGAGCTCGGAGAAAAGTAGAGCGCTATACATATGTATGTTTAAAGCGGAGGGACGGCTCGTTTTTCACACAACTCTCCTTGGCGATGCCCCGACCCCCGAGCAAACTCGTAATGGCCGCTCGCGATAACAAATGCGCGCCGAGGAGAGGCAGATCCGTAAGAGTCGGAGTCGGGGGCTAGTGTAAGTAATAGTCGGCGTCGGCGTCGTCGTCGCTGCGACAGCGGGCCGCGAGTTGTTGGGGTACAGGTGTTGGGGTGCAAGAACGGGGCGCATCGCCGCGTCGGATAGGTAAAGCCCCCGAAGGATGTCTCGTCGTGTGTCACCCAAAGCCCGCTGATCGAGATTCCGGGGAAGTGGGGCCAGAGAGCGCGCAATTTCCTTCCGAGGCTAGTTTTTCTTCTGCTTTTGATGTTTTTTTGCGCTTTCGGCGTTTTGGAGGGTTTCGGATCGCTGAGGTGCGCTGTATAAATTGGGTGGGAATCGATGTGGTGTCTAGTTTCGGGGGAACCGAGGGGGATGAGTCTAATGGTCTTGAAGTTTTCTGTTCGTCATTGGCGGAATGGATGGGATTTTTCGTGTCCCATTTTTAACTTTGGTCTAGGTTAATTGAATACAATTTGTTTCGAGATATATACTTTTTACGAATGACAATATAATGCGATGAGTATGTTTCACTGAGTTTTTTTGTTGAGTGCTGGAAAATTCAAAAAATTTTTGTTGGAATACAGATTAAGTTAAATCACTTTCAATTCATCGTCCGTCAATGGATCATCTTACCTTACTCGACTATTTCTACTTAGTTTTGCATAATGTCTTTCCCGAATCGACTGTTTCTACTTAATTTTTATCAATTTGTCTGCCCTTTGATAACGACTTGTCTTACTTCCTTCGATTATTTCTACTTTATTTTGTGAATGATGGACCCTTTGCGGTAATTGCAGAACAATAATTACTTTGACACTTGTATCTATTGTTCGTACAATAAAACATTATGTAATACTTTTTAGTTCACTCAGAATGTATACTGTAATTTTTTTATTTTTATCTTTCATCGATCTCCATTAATAACGTTCGCGTGTGCGTACTATAATGATTAGATAGCTGTTAACAGTTTGTTATTTTTTATTTTTTTCTGATTATTACTTGTAAATCTAGCAATGTGCAAAGTATGTTTTGGTGCTTTTTCTGCTTGTAACTACTAACTAGAGTCTGTCGAGATCAAGACTCAAGGGCTCGAACTAAATATTGGCTACATATTACCTACCTGTTTTATTTTTCATATATTTTTTTTTTTTTTTTTAATGACTAACACCGAAACTTACGTACCACACTGATGCTTCGAACTGCTAAAAAAAACAACATAGGATAGAGTACAAGGCATGAAATTATTCGACTCGTCAAAAAGAATGAACGGAGTACACGGAAAATGCCTAGTAACGCATGACGCGAACAGGAAAAGTAATTTGCGTCGAATTTCATAACAACCAAATCATATTTTTCCTCATCGCATTCCTGTCACTGTATTGTTTTCTGCATAGGTATACATATGCATACATATATTCCGTGTCAGAATAATAATTTGATGAAAATCACTTGTGCCGCGTACGCACGCCACTAAACGTGATGGATTGGGCGAAAAATATTTGGAATTCGATAAAATACCGCGCTCTGTTGGGTCGACGAAGCGCGTGCGTTCGATGTGGGTTCAAAAATGCAGGCAACGCAATTTCTGCAAATACTCGGGATACGTTCAATTTTACTCCGACGAAACTCACGCGTCAGATTAATAATATCCTTTTAGTTTTCAAGTATTGAAAATAAAAAAGGTCAAATGATAAACAAAAAAAAAATAGGAAATGAATCTGTTCGAAAACATTTGCAACTGTGCAACTTTAGATGCACAGCCCAACGAGCCGTAAATAAAATGCGAAAGGGTACAAGTGGCCAACGGGTAAAACGCGTAGTACCCATACACACGGTCTGATTGTAAAAACATCATTGTCCGCGCGACAAAACGACACTTCGACATCGTGTCCGTCGAAAAAAACGCGAAAAAATACACACAGCCCCGGAATCGTTATCCCGATTCCCGACGGCGCTACGCGTATGCACGAGCTTGCATTTTTGCGACGCGAGGTAAATGTAAATACGTTGAAAAACGCGATTGGATCTCGCCCCGATTCGTTAGTTTAACGAACAAAATTGCACCCGATGAATGCAAAAGCGGCTAAATAAACACGACTCTCGCATACTCGGGTGGTCGGATTATTGCGAGCTGAAATAATTTTTCCGCTTCATCGGGCGCTGTTGGGGCAAAGGGTACATTTCTCTGTGTGCCTTTTTACTTCGCAGCGCGCGTGAATTTCCGCGGAGTGCTGATGAAAAATTTTAATGATCCCTAAATTCCTTGGTAAGTGCGAGTGGCGATTTTTTGTCTTGATCTGGGAGAATGTTTTTTTTTTTTTTTTCAAATTTTTTATCGAATGGGGAGGTATAGAATTTGCTAACAACTTCTAATAAAAATTATAAGGAACTGTTGACGAGAATCATCACACTATTTAATCACTCATAAGACTTAGCGTTGTACACCATTGGTTACCCTAGCTTTTATCAATCACAATTATGCGACAAAAACTTATCATAAACTTTCTAGTTTATGATTAGAACCCTACCCATATAATTTTTTATTTATTTTTATTTTTGACCTTTTAGTCACAATTTTACACGAAGAGTCCATCGTCTGTAGAACTAAGTAGAAACAGTCGAGTAAAGTCAAACGGGCTTATTTTATGATTTTCAATTTACAAGTACTCAATAGAATAAGAAAGTAAGTGAAATATATGAATACTACATTGAATTGACATCTATGAAAATAATTTTTTCCGGAAAAAAAATATTGCAGTTAATTTAGAATGGATTGGAAATCTATTACAAACAGCGCCTGTACCGTCACTCTCAGTCAAAATAAAAGCAGATGAAATAGCCACTCAAGTCAGCTACTATTATCTGAATACTATGGGAAAAAATAACCACCATTGGATTTTATATTAGTGTGAGTACAAAAATGTTCACATCCACCAGCGGTGGAACAGAAAAAAACAGTACTATCAGTAATTAAATATCAAAACTCGTACTAATCAATTTAATCCTCTTATCAGATATTTTTTCCCCCACTCACACAAGCCTAAAAAATCCAACGATCTTTGATTATGAAAAGAGATTCTAACACAGAATTTTTTAACACTTCAGAACTATTGTAGTATGATTTTTTCACAAAGAACTTTTTTCACTACACGCTTTTTATTAAAAAATGTTATTTCCAAAACCGGAAAAATGCACCAGCAACGAGCCGAACGCACTTTCAAAAATTCTAATAATGTTCGATTCACCACGGGAGTTTCCAAATTCATAAATTTCATTCGAATGCACCGTATGAGCTCCTTTATGCAAAATAAGTTTCCCCCCACCGAGTTTGATCACAGGCCTTATGACACAGTCATGCATATAGTACAGACAAATTCATGCGAGCCCGGAATAACCCTGAAATTTTCTTCCCCCATGCGCTCCAGGGATTTCGAGCTCAAGTTGAGTAGTCTGTTCCCTCGATCGACTCGGCACTCTGCTTCTCCATTTTCGCCAGACGAGAGCTATACTACCGACTCCTGCACGCGAGGAAAACAAATCCGCGACGAATTTTTCCATCGTCCGCAGCCACGCAGCATACGTCAGCGCCTACTCATCGATACGCACACTCGCTCTTAGGCATCGCAGCTCTTAGAAAAAAAAAAACCTTGCCGCACGACTAATGCGAACGGCGCGGAGAGGAAGGCAAAAAAGTTGCCGAGCTATTAGAGAGACCGGGACGCGAGAGCCGGCCCGAGTGATCCAAAGAGTACGGTCGCGCGCCTTGCTAAACAGTTTATGAATATTCACGAGTCCGAAACCCGCGGAAGGGTGAGAGAAAGAAGAAGCTGCCGTCGGACGACCTTTTATCCAGCCTCCCCCCGAAAATGGAAGGGAGAAAAGTCTCTTTGAAACTCCCTCGCGTCGCCCTCAATGCCCGCGCGATGGCTCGCGCTTTTTTTCACGAGCCCACGCGGCACACGGACACGCGCGTATAGGCGCACAGCCGAAGGAGCGACTCGTGCGCATAAAGACGGAAAATTTTCATCGCTCCCGACGAGGTCAGGGCTTCCTTCGAGCGAACGGCCGGCCAGCCGGCTGCAGTTCACGTATATATATATATATATTCCGTCTCTCCCCCGTCAGAGACAGATAGAGGGAGAGCCGTCGGAGGTGCCGCGCGTGTATACAGTCTGGGCGCTCGTGCACGCGGAGAGTGATAATGCAGCCGCGATCAATCGGCCCGAGATTCCTTATCGCGCGCGCGCTCTTACCCTGCACTTTCGGCTCGTGCTCGTTGTATAACATACGTGACACAGGATCTGTGTTTTCACGGGGGCATCGGGTGTCGGTGTACGGGCGGATTCGTGTAATTTTTCCTGGACAGTACAACCCGTATGTGTGCCTTAATTCGAGGGGGAGCTGTAGGTCTGCGTTGTTTTGCGTAGGAATTTGTTTTTCGGAGCGAGGGTACATTTTTATTCGCATAGCACGGTTGGACGGATCGTATGTTTTTTCATGGTTTACTGCAAAGTCACTTTTCATTTTATGCACAAACTGTAATGCTGTTTCTTTTTTTCCAAAAGTATTTTCAGCGTGGAGACAATGCGTTTCCCGAGAACATCACAAAAGACCTTGTCTGCCCGAAATGAGTCGAAAAGTCTGGAAATACCCTCAGGCTTTGAAAAAAGTAATCTCTTGCCAACGTATGAATTTGACCACAGGGTGCAAGGGTCAACTTGTGCAAGGAACTGAGCTCGGACACAATTCAGTTAAGCTGTCTCATGAGCAGTGAATTTTTTCATATTCACGTATTTAACTTACTTTTCTGTCCGTCGATGGAAGGATTATTATAATCTTACTAGTATACATAGTGTTTTACCAACTTCTAGATTATCAAGTTAGCAAATAAATTATTTTCTGATATGCATTCCTAATGTGGACAATACTGTAATAAGTGTAAACATGTTTCACTCAATTTTTTTTTATATTATATTCTTGTATGAATAGAAAATTAATTTATCTGCCATTTGATAATGGCTGACCTCAATCGACTGTTTTTACTCAGTTTCGATTAATGCCTCCAACCTGTCTTACCTCACTCGGATGATTCTACTAAGTTTTGTCTGATGGCTTGACCTATCGATGCCCGTTTTACCTCACTCGACTGTTTCTACTAATTTTGCTTAATGCATTCGTTGGGCTATGTGGCTCGTCTTACCTTACTCGCCTGTTTCTACTAAGTTTTGCGAAATGTCGTCCTATCGATGGCCCGTCTTACCCTACTAGACTGTTTCTACTAAATTTTGCGTGTCTTCTTCTTTTGATGATGACTTGTTTAACCGCACTCGACTGTTTCTACTTAATTTTGCTCAATGCATTCGTTTGTCCATTAGCTCGTCTTACTTTACTCGACCTGTATCTACTTTACTAATAATTTCACATTGTACCAGTGATTGATGAAAGCGAAAGTTGGCATATTATTCAATTGTTTACGATCGATTACTTCTGTCAATCACAAATACAGTAAAACATTATTGTATACTTTCTGGTATATCAATAAAAGCGTATCTTTACAGTTTTCCGATATTTCTTATTACCAAAAATATAGTTAAAAAAATAAAATTGCCCTAAAAACTTCTGGGGCTTGTGAAATCATCTCATACAATCTGAAATCAAATCGGTAGGATCACTCAAATTATCCAAGAATCAATGTTGTCCCCGCTCGTCCACACACATAACAGTTATAACAGCAGATCATAGGATGCATTTGAAGGATACACGTACTGATCTGACCCTGCTCTCTCCCTGCGTTTCGGCCCCGAAGCACCGCAGTACAGTATAGTATAGTAGGCCGTCAAGACGATTTTTCGACTTTTATTAGCCTACAGCGCTCTATAATACAGAGCCAATGGCGGGTATATAACTGTATTTCTGGAACTAATAATAAACACACGCATACGACGGCCGCGTGCACACGCGACACTCGCGCGCGCCCGCCGATTCGTCGATACCGCTCGTGTAAGGTTGGGTGATGGTAGGCATTACAAAAACACACGCGTGCGTGATGCAAATACATATTGCATACCATCTCATGCCCATGTATACGGTATAGTTTAGATGAGCTTGGTGTATAATTGTATTTCCTACCCTCCAAACACGTACAGCTGGGCGTGATTACTTTTTCAAGATTTCTTCCTTAAAATACGATGCCTCGCATTTGTACGAGAAAACATTTTTTCCGTTCGTTTTGTAACTCTTTTTAAATGGACAAAATAGTTGTTTTCCAAAAAGAATACGTATTGTTTTTTTTTTCTTTTTCCAAGAGAACAAATTTTCAAAGAAAAGAGTTTCATGGTCTTATTGGTAAGAAAAAAAAAGGAAAAATTTTCCCCCCAAAACAGTGCACTGAATTACCAGGGTAAAATGCAAGAGCTTTCAATCCCTCGAAAATCCATAAAACAATCACGCCCAAGCCGCTGCTGCGAATCGCGAGCTCCATCACACACCCGTCGTCTCCGCAACGGTTCCCTTCTCTCTTCACACTTCACTTTTCGCGGATCAACCGATAACGCGGCTAATATAAAAATCGTTACGTGCGCCACCGCACGCTCAGATATGTATATACTTATCCTCGGCCCTGACATAAGAACCACACGCTAATAGCTCGTGTAGCGTGTGCTCGCGGGTGAAACAACCGTGCATTTGTTGATGCGAATGTTTGTCCCGTGAAAAATCTCTCCTTCCTCTGATGACAAAAAAAGAAAAGAAAAACAGCGAATCACGACCATCCCGCGCAATCAGCGGCTGTTTCGGCCTTGTAAAAATCCCAGTCGTGCGCTTTTCCCGCCCGTTTCTTCGTTTCGGGCCCTGCACGTCTAAAAGAAACACTTCTGTTTTTCAGGGATAACGCGCGTCCGTCGTCGTCGTCGTCATAGTCGCTCGCCGCACTACCACATACACGTGCGCGCGGGGCTCGCCTCGCCTGTGCTCAGACATGCTAACCTTACACGACAGGCGTGTAATTACGCGAACTCCCCCCCCCTCCATTACGCATTCAACGAGCGCCTTCGTTGGGGCTTTTTTTCCACACACACACGCGGGCAAACTGCATCCGCGGCGTCACGAAACGCCC
>JAPYYV010020948.1:0-11294 GCA_030522625.1 Copidosoma aretas
AAATTACTTTGAGGCACGTACTAATTTATTTATTGTATTGTAAATTCTTATGTTAAATAAACAATCTTGTAAATTTTTTTTCTTGAGTTTTCTAACCTTCAATAATTTTTTTAGATTTTGTGTATAGTTTCCAATATTCTAGAACTCATAATTCGTACCTTTCAAAAGGAATGAGCACGATACCGATTGTCGGAAGTTATAATTACGAACTTATATGTTGCTTGGCGCGTAAACCAAAAAAATTACATACTTTAATATTTTTTGAGGTTATGTGGGCTTTCAACTGTTATCTTTCATTAATAGTAGTAAAATTTGGTTTAGGATACCGATTGTCGGAAGTTATAATTACGAACTTATATGTTGCTTGGCGCAGAAACCAAAAAAACTACATACTTTCATATTTTTTGAGGTTATGTTGGCTTCCAAACTGTTATCATTCATTAATAGTAGTATAGTTTGGTTTAGACTCCAGTTATAATTTTCACAAATCTTTTCTAGTCGTGATTTTAATCTGCTCTTAGATTACGACAATAACAGCATGAATCGCTATTTTTTGAGGTTATGTCTGCAAGAATAGACTTAAAATCGTCAAGTTACATCAATATAATTAACTTCAAAAAACACAAAATCAAAAACTAACTGCAACACCTACTAATTCATTCATTTTATTATAAATTATATCGTTGAATCAACAATTTTTGAAAAATTCTGTTTCCTTCGAGTTTCCTAACCTAAAAAAAAAATATTTTAGCTTTTCCTATAGTTTTCTATATTCTAGAACCCATCGACTTTATTTTTCAAAAAGAATCATTGCAATATCATTTTTCTGACAGGAGCTATCTATTTTGAACGAGAAAAAGTCAAAAAGACACACTGTGCGACGTTTTTATTCACTGCAAAAGAAATTAGAATCGGACCCTAAATTAAAACTAGAATATTTTAAGGTCATGCAAGGATATATTGATCTTGGGCACATGTCGTTAGTGAACAAGGAATACGATGATGGTTACCATATGCCTCATCATGCAGTGATTAAAACATCTAGTACTACAACAAATGTTCGCCCGGTCCTTGACGTCTCCGCTAAAAGAAGTAATAACAATTCTTTAAATAAAATCTTGCTCGTCGGTCCTACCATACAAGAAACTTTATTTAAGCAATTAGTAAAGTTCAGAACATACACATATGCTTTAACAGCTGACATTGAGGCGATGTATCGGCAAATTCTTGTCCACCCTGAAGATCGAAAGTTCCAACGAATATTTTGGTCCGAGGGAGATCGAATTCGAGCTTACGAGTTAAACACGGTCTCTGTTGGTGTTTCAGCTTCTGCCTTTTTGGCCATTTGCACTATACATCAGCTGGCAGAGGATGAACGATCGAATTTCCCTAAAACAAGTTTTATACTAAAAAACGATCTTTACGTTGACGATTTATTTACAGGTGCAGATTCATTGCAAGAGATCTTACAAATACGAAACGAGATCATTCAATTACAAAGTTTAGGCGGATTCAGAATAGAAAAATTGGCGTCGAAACATAAACACGCTCTCGACAATCATAAATAAATAATTTTTGACTCCAAGCACATGATCGATCCAAATGCTATTTTAAAGCCCTTAGGTGTCATTTGGAACTCACTGCTGGATATCCTGACGTATAAAACGCAAGCCAATAAGAATTTAGAGCTTACAACTAAATGTTAAGTTTTTTTAGAAATCGCTAAGATCTTTGATCCGCTCGGTTTGCTCGGACCGGTCATATTACTTGCAAAAATTATCATGCAAGAATGTTGGAAGGCGGAAATCGGTTGGGATGAGTCAATACCACAAAATTTGCATTCACGCTGGAATTTATTTTATTCTCAACTAGATTTATTAAATAATTTTTCAATAGGTCGTCTAGTGTTGGTAAAAGCATTAAAACAAATCGAAATTCATGGCTTTGGAGACGCCAGTCAACTTGGTTATGGTGCTTGCATCTATATGCGTTCAATTGACTCAAAAGGTGTCATTCACGTTAAGATTCTTTGTGCAAAATCAAGGGTCGCACAAGTCAAAACTTTGACAATACCAAAACTCGAATTATGTGCCACGTTGCTTCTTGCAAAGTAATATAATAAAATTCGTCCTTTATTAACGTTTCAAATTAATCGCAGCATTTTTTGGTCTGATAACACGACTGTTTTACATTGGCTAAAAAAATTGCCTTCAACGATAAAAATTTTTGAAGCTAATAGAGTAACAGAAATTCAATCTTTGGGTAATTCATTAGAATGGAAATACGTTTCGTCAAACGATAACCCGGCTGATGCTTTAGCGCGAGGGCAGCTTCCTTCAGAATTAAAAAAAAAAATTGTGGCTTGAAGGTCCCGATTGGTTGCATCAACTAGAGAAAGACTGGCCCAAGGATTTTGAATTATCCGAGACAGAATTACCTGGATTAAAAAGGAACGTTTGTCTCAATACTATAACTTCCACCAGCGATATATTTTCTTGCTCGTCTTCGTATAAACTCTTAATTAGAGCTATAGCCCGAATTCTGCGATTATTTCGTTTTTAAAAATCATGCAATCGAATAAGCGTGCAGGAAATAATCGAGGCTGAAGGTAAAATTGTCAAAATTATACAAAGAGAAAGATTTGCCATTGAATAAAAGCGAATTTCTATTCCTCGACGTATTAATACTGGTGAGATTACCGTACCCTACAGAAAAACCACGCGATTTGATGATTTAAATCCTTTTATCGACAAGGATGGACTTTTGCTAATAGAGGGTAGATTAAAGAAATCTACTTATCTTCAAATCAAAATCACCCCATCCTTTTACCGATAAATCATCATATTACGGACTTGATTATCCGTAAAATACATCATAACACCTATCATACGGGAATCCAAACTACCTTACACACTATGAGAAATAAATTTTGGATCTTAAATGGAAAATATCAAGTTAGACGTATTATCAGGCGGTGCATTGATTGTATTCGAGAGCGACCCGAACTTTTGCATGGTCAAATGGCTTATTTACCTGCAGCACGAGTAGTTAAAGCGCCTCCGTTTTTTAAATTTCAAAGTTCCTCATGTTTAGTAGGCAGATCATGCCTACAGTACACTCAAACTGAGAGTTGCCTTCGTTCATACTTTAAAACGTTATCTGCGTGCAATACCATTACCTACAGGCACTGTCATGAAATAAAATAAACTTGCGATGACATAATCTTTACTATGGAGTTACTATATGATGGAATTATTGCACTTGCACTTTCATAGATTGTCTATCATTTCTAGATGGTATTGACACTTTTTTTGGAATTAAATTGTTATCGTTGCTGGATGAATTTGTAGGTTTCATTATCAATACTTTATTGTTTTCAAAAATACGTAATAGAACACTACACAGACTACATTACAAAGCACACAAAAAAAAAATAAAATAAAAACATGATGAATATGTACACGTTTGCAGTTTTACATAATTAATATGCATAAGTACACGAGACGAAAACGAACACGTGCTGGCGTAGAAATCGTTAGTAAACAACCACCAACGTCGAAACCACCCGTGAAACTATATCTATTTTGTGCACTGGAAGAGAGACAATGCTATCCATTCTACTGTGACATCTACCTTTCCCTCTCCAATCATTCACCTTTTCCTGCCTCCCATCTCTGTCTGTTTCTCTCTCGCTCTCTGTAAGTATGTCTCTCTCTCTTTCTCTCTGTCTCTCCCTCTCTCTCTCTCTCTCATTCTGTGTATCTCTCTCTCTCTGTCTTTCTCTCTCATTCTGTGTGTCTCTCTCTCTCTCCCTCCCTCCCTTTATCGCTCTATACTATACGTATCAGGCTCTCGACAAACTTAAGTGTGGTATAGATAAGTAGTCAAAACCTCAAGATGCAGTCAAGATCTTGATTTCTTGAGTGACTGATCTTGAAAATATGTACTTCTTGATTGGTCAATCTTGTTCTCGTCTTGAACGGCATTAGACACATCTTGTCTTGATATCGTCTCGATTTCCAAGACAAGACAAGACAACACCACACACGCTAATACTATAGTCAACTTTGGGAAAGTGAGCGCCTGAGCAGACATGAAACAGCTACTGATTTGTCTCCCAATCTCTAAAAGATGTAGGTCTCGGTATACATGGTATTCATGCTTTTGCAACATATGACAGCTATTTCTGATCTTTTCCTTGGGGATCTCCAGCGTCTTATGACGATTTAAGCGTCTTAAAGCAAGGCCTTATGCTACACTTTTCGCCAGTTAAGGAGGTTCTGGAGTAATAATAAAATGCAGAGCTTACAATATTAATAATTTTTCTTGATAGTCTGGAATACGTGGAGCTTGTATGAATTTTTTAAATATTTGTTATAGGTTATTTTAAAAAGAATGATACAAATGAAAATGAGTGTGATAACATAGGCCTTTATGGAACTTAACCTCGATTTGTCGTTCACATGGACAAATATTTTTGGAAAATGCTAAGATATTAAAAAAAACCATACCTACGAATGAAGTATTGTTCTAAGATTCAGTGAGTAAAATTATACGTCATGTTCTAGTGCATTTTAAGGAATGCCAACACTAAATGTAAGCAAAATATTGAGTTCGAAGGGTTCAAGAGGAGGTGCGCGGTAAAGGAGGCCAAGCTGCGCGGGCCGGGGGAACTCCCTGTTCGTCGCCTCGCTAAATGATACTGCCGAACCTCCTTAACTCTCACCACATGACCCTGTTAAAAATGGTTCTTTCTAAACATCTGCAATGATACATGTTTGAGATGGTATCAGTTGGTGGCTTGCATGCACATCACGTAATTTTGCCACTGCTTATACATGCCGCTGCTGGTATACCTTAAAATTTAGCCCTTACTTCCACAACCGCCATCTACATAGCCACACCACTATAATTTATCTTTGATCAAGGCCATATCAAATAAATAAAAGCAAAACCCCTGGTATAATGCGGCATATACAACCAATTCATCAAATAGTTTTCAAGTTTATTTAATATTAGGCAAATAATCCTTTTATTATATCACCAGGCTTTATTTGTTTTTCATGTAATTTTAAGAAATTATTTGATTACTATTGGACCAAATGTACATTCAACCATTTTTTCACAAAATACTTTTATTCAGTGTTAATTATTTCTATACAAATTGTGTTATAATTTGATTAGTTGAATAATGTAATAACATAATTGTAAGGAGAACCTCTTCCATAATCTCCTTTGAAATGGTTTAAAATTTTCTGCTAATTCAATTACCTTTATTGTTTCCTAAGATCAAAAATAACGTAAATTATTGTCTCGATCAATATTGTAATATAACGGTAGAAGATATCTTAAAAATATTCAACTGAAAGCCCTGTTTTAATAAGCCCACAGCATTTGTAGTATGTTGAATAGGGGGAGGTGTAGGTATTACTGATACGTTCTATTCCGAGACATATGTAAAACCTTACTACAAACGCATGTATGAGTAAAAAAAACTATCTTTTTTTAATCAAAGCATTTATATTTCCGTAAAATATACAACATATTTAGTAATTAAAAATTGTAAGGTATAATTATTATTAAACTTATATTAAATCATCCAAACGATGGTACTAGAGTCACTGTGCTTGTATTACGGACACCGAAATACTGCCATTGCTGTAATTACTGTCCATGTAATGATGTCAACTCGTTTATTCCTATAACGTGCAAGAGTTAATGATAAGATAAATCTAATATCTAAGGAGGCTTCAGCGCCTCACCATACCTATTACATGAATATTTGGGCGCATATCACAAAGTTGCGTTCAACTAGCAAATACTCAAAAAGTACTTAACAGATCGGGCCTAAAAAATTCACAGACATTCCTAAGACTGTCTAGTTTCTAACAGTTTTTTTTAATGTTTGTGAATGACGTGGGTTTTTCGAAAAAAATCATAACCTACAAAACAAAACTCAAATTAACAAAACTGTGTTATGAATTTTCGAAAACCTAAAGTTTTTGAATACTGCATTATGCATTTACATCCCGAGAAGGTGTGTACAAAATTTCAGATCAAAATATTGAAAATAAAAATTTGAAAAGCTATCTAGTAAGAAAACTTTGGGCTGCACGTGTTTGGGCTGCTTTTCTTTTACAAAATCGTTGAAAACTCGAAAAAATAGTCGGTTACCTTGGGGCCCTAAAGTGCTATTCTGTTCTAGATTGCACAAGATTTTATGCTATGTATTGCTTGTTACATGACACTTTGTAATACTGTTTATTTTTAACAAAGAAAGTGAGAAAATTCACTGCTTATGGGAAACGACACGGAAAGAATAATTTTTTCATGTTCTTAGTTAAAAATAAACAGTACATTAAAGTGTCATGTAACAATCAATGCATAGCATAAAAGCTTGTATAATCCAGAACCGAATAGCTCTTTAGGACTCCAAGGTCACCGACAATTTTTTCGAGTTTTTAACGATTTTGTGAAAAAAAAAAAAACATCCCAAACACGTGCTGCAGCGCAGCGCTGTACAAAGTTTTCTCACTGAATTGCTTTTAAAATTTTTTCTTTTTAATATTTTGATCTGAAATTTTGTACATACCTTCTTGGGATGTAAATGCATAATGCAGTGTTCAAAAACTTTAGGTTTTTGAACATTTATAACACACTTTTGTTGATTTAAGTTTTGTTTTGTAGGTTATGATTTTTTTCGGGGAACCCACGTAATTCAGAAACTTGCGACAAAAACTGTGAGCAACTAAACAGTGTGAGGAATGTCTGTGAATTTTTTAGGCCTGATCTGTTTAATGCTTTTTGAGTACTGGCGAGTTGAACGCAACTTTGTGATATGCGCCCAAATATTCATGTAATAGGTACGGTGAGGCACTGGAGCCTTCTTAAAGAACCATCTAATATATTATATTTAAAAATTCTTAAGCTATAGTCATCAACATACTTTATTAAGCTTTCTGTATTGAAACCGTTAATGATTGATTTAGACTTACAGTACATGTTATTATATTAAATAGAATTATTACCAATATAATTTTTTATAAAGACATTGAACTTTTGGAATGCTTATAACACTAAATTTTTTCTTTTTTTATTTGATAAATTTGTACACTTCATATCATTTTAATTATAATAATTACAAATCAGAAACCGAGTGTAATGGCTTATCCGAAGACCTTATTCGTTCAGTTAAGTAAAGATTTTTTTTGCGATTCTTATACATACGTTTCTGGAATCTTATGTTTATTTTTAAATTGCCTTACTAGATGCTGTTGCTATGCTAATCTAGTTATTTATTTTCCAATCAGAATTTTCTCATGAAGATTTTGTCCTTCCTTTTTTCTTTTTCTTCTTTTGCATTATTCTTATTTTCTGATTCTCAACTTTGATACATCTTTTTAACGCAGCATTCTCATCCTTGATTCTTTTCTTCGTTTCTTCGTCTTTAGACATTTTTAATAATAAGGGCAAGATATGACAGACAAAAATTATATTTTACTCTGTCTTTTGCTATTTAAATAAAATATATTAATATCAGGCCAAATATTTTATTAGCTTGCAATGTTTCATTTGGAAACTTTGATAGTTGTTTAGTTGAACATAACATGTTTATTGCTTGCATCCCTATATTTTCAGTGGGGGCATTAATATTATTTATATAATTTTAGGATTTTGAATGTGAAGGTGAGTCTGAACTATCTAAAATCGTTTTATTTCAATAGAAGCACTAATAAATTTATTTATTACGCCATCAACAGTCATGATAATGATATGATTATGTGTAAGATTTTATAGTTTTTCCAAAGCACTACGCACCTAGGTAGCAAAAAAAAATTGTGTTTGATTAGTATATGGTCAAATCCTTTTTATTACTGTTAAGATAATTATGATTGATTGAAATTAGTTATCTGAAAATTTTAAATGCATGATATACTATGTTTAGCGTAAAAATTAAATTGAAATGTAAAAAAAACGTTTTTGAGATAACTGAGTTATGTGCAAAAGGAAAACTATGATCCACAATTATTCTCTTCCGTTTCTATCGAGCTTTCAGAAATAGCACAAATTTTGATGCCTTTGTTATTCATTAACGTATCTCGTGCTCGCTAATGATCTTGGGAAAAAAGACTCTTCATTTAGTATATATTTATCACCGATGCTTGTACTCGCATAGTCCTAAAAATTTAATGTGTATGATAACTAAGTAAGTTAACATAGAAACTAACTATGTAACTTTGAGTACAAAGTAAATCAATATAATTTACCTGTTTCATAAGTAGAATATGTGTGGAAGTAGGATGGTTTGATAAATACCATACAATAAATTAAGCTGTCTCTCCCCATGGCTTATGCTGAGTATGACTTTTGTTTTTGAGAAAAACTTGCAATTGGTTTGTAGTGAGATAGCTTTCTAAAGTGAATAAAGTTTCGAGGTCACTCTTTTTTCCCAGCAATATTTAATATTTTTGGAAACTGTATTACTACATTAGTATAATCTATGGCTTTTACATCAAATAGATGTACACCACATTTTTTTAAATCGTTGGTCAAGATTCTCTACAGAGCCATTGACTCGAATAATTTTTGGAGCATAGGAGCTACTTGATACTTATGTAATCCTATCCACACAGATGCTTTGCAATACTCATCGGTTTTATGTTTCCAGGCTATTTCGATGGCTTTAAAGACGAGATATCCAACGGTTAAATTATGTTGGTAGCATCAGGATGTCATACTTATGAAACTATTTTATTCTCCAAACAAAATTTTCTCAAGTGTAGAGTTGGATGCAATGAATAGCCATCAGTGTACAGAATCACAGGTCCCCTGATATTGTTTATGGTAAGCCAATGTTCAAAAATATTTGGAATTTATTTGTAAAAATTATACGCTGTCATCCAGCTGTTATCTTAAACTTCAAAATCAAAATTATCTGAAGCAATTGCAGCAGCATAATCAGGCAAAGACTTTTGAGCAAATAAATGCCGACAAACCTTCGGCATTAGCTGTTATATAAACAGTTACGTTTTTCTTCTCGTTGTTGTTCACGTTGGTGTAAAAATTATGTTCTTGTTCTCCA
The DNA here is from genome assembly GCA_030522625.1 of Copidosoma aretas. Taxonomy (NCBI): domain Eukaryota; kingdom Metazoa; phylum Arthropoda; class Insecta; order Hymenoptera; family Encyrtidae; genus Copidosoma; species Copidosoma aretas. Next base: position 9,083 of record JAPYYV010020948.1, read on the forward strand.
GCTAAAAATAAATAAGTCACTCAATTTTATTAAATACCTGTACAAATAAAAAATTTCATTAAAAATTACTACATGAAAGACAATATCTTTATTTTAAGACATACCGCTCTTGTCACAGCTATATACTCGTTAATACTTGATATTCAGTCAGTCGTTAGAATACAGATAGTCCTCGATTTTCTTGGACCACCGCACTAATGATTCAGTCACTCTTGGTCTGTTAAGAGATATTGTCACCTTTAAAATGATTTCTGGATGCTTCCTTCTAAAAGAATTATACTATTCTCTCGCTGTACTGGGAAGAATGTGAGTAAGCGTCATTCCTACATAAGTACAAGCAGCACCCCAACGGTTCGTACTAATTTTAGAATGACGCTCAACTAACTATTTTTTAATCTGGCAGTTAGTGACGAAACTTCTTGTTTTTTTTCTTTAAATTTACATATATATTTTTAACAGTTTGTGTTTGTGCTTTTGAGACCGAAAAACGTTGCTGGCAACTGGTTGTTGTCCACGGCACATGTTCTTTATTTTTCTCTTTACTTAAAATTGTAGAAGGGCCAGGTTTTTTATTAGCATGGATGCCATCTTCTTTTGCCTTCATATTTGATCTGAATATGTTTTATTTGATTGTCGCAATCTTATCACGTTTCTTAACTTCTGCTAAAGCCAAATTTAGATTTTTGGTTAAGTAGCACATCCAGCTATTTTTTTTTCTTGATAGCAGACATCAGATCTTTAGAGCTGTCCGTGCCTTTTTCTAACCTTGCGTCTTTTTTTCCTTTCATTTTCCTAGTAGCTGCTTATACGGTTTAGTCGGGCAGACTTAACGTATCGAAAACGATAATTAATACTTTAAAAATTTTTTTTTTCTTACAGATTCATGTGTTAGTATTAACATATTTGTTTGTACAGGTCTACCGAGACAGAATAGCTGTTAATAAAATCGTCAAAAACGGTCAAAATTGTTTTATGGGTGGTGTTCAGCAAAGAGCAGCATTTGACAAAAAAAAGTAATAAGAAGTATAAAATGCGTATTAAAAAGACGGACTACATGATCTTTTTTTAAGCCCTGATTGGTCCACTAGTTTTCTAGTAAGTTGCAAAAAACTGCTCTTTTTCGCCATTTTTTAAAATTTCTTGACTTCCGTTCTATTTAATATCAAGACTTAAAGCTTGAACATAATATGTGTTTAATAAGCCTCAATATACATACTAACTTTCAGCAAGATCGATATTATACTTTTTGAGAAACTTTGAAAAAACTACGAATTAGCTCTCCTGAAAAGTGGCCATAAAAAAGATTTGGGCCAACGTAGACCAATTCTTTAAACGTGCTTTTGTTAATCGAAAATAGCTCTACAACATTCATAAATTCCGTTTCATTTGAGTGAGGTGCTCGGCTGGCTTCTACACGCCCAATTCCCTACAGAGCCGCTTCGCACTCTTCAAATGCTTTCATGTATTTGTTAATTAAACATTTCAATTAAATTTATCATGAGCGAATGATAAGAAGCAAAGAACAACTAAAATCATTTGCTACATGTCGGTAGAACAGCACTCTAAAGTGCAGAGCCGCTCTGTGAGGAATCAGGCGTGTAGCGGTCAACCGAGCCACCGCGCCGCACCGCGCCAGCTCCAGCGCAAGAGTGTGGTTTTTTGAATTCAGTTTTTCGCATACTTCCACTCGGTCAAATAAAACAGAATTTGGGGATGCTGTAATACCACTCTCGATTAACAAAAGCACGTTCGGGAAATTTTTCAACGTTGGCCCAAAACTTTTTTCATTGCCACTATTCGGAAGGAGTCATTTTTAAGTTTTTTCAAAGTTTCTCTAAAAGTGTAATAACGATCTTGCTGAAATTCGGTATGCGTGTTAGAGCTTATAAAATACATATTCTGTCTAAGTTTTAAGTCTTAATATTTCTTAGAACGAAAGTGATGGAATTTAAAAAAAATGGCACATAAAAGGGCTTTCGTGCAATTTACTAGAAAACTTCTTAAGGGAGTTCTATCGGTAACAGAAATAAGAATGAAAACAAGACAAAAATTTATTTACGTGTAAACCGAACCTCGAAAAGAACACTGTCAAAATTTGGAGGCATAAGGGTTTCTCGAAGCCGAAAAATTAATATTTTACTGTAACGTATTTTAACACGCGACCTTATGAGAAACAGCACTTTTTGAGCCTTGTAACTCATATATCTCGCTT
>JAPYYV010020949.1:0-20362 GCA_030522625.1 Copidosoma aretas
CCCCCCCCCCGTCACCACTCTGAATAGCTCATAAGTTTTCCCCGGCCCCCTTGCTTTCTTTTTTTCCCCCCCCCCCCCCCCCCCTCCTCTCGGCCGTTCCATTTTCCCCGAGTGCCTTCTTCTTCGAACCGAAGGAGAAAGAGACACCGAATTACCGGCCCTCCTTTGCAATTGTATTACGAAATGGCACACTGCGCGCAGCTGTACCGGCAGAATGGACCGCCGAGCACTGAATTTGAACTCCCTATACCTACCTACCTCTCTCAACGTCTCCTGGGATTAAAAGAGAATTTTTTTTTTTTTTTTTCTCTTTCCGTTTGAAAATAGAGTCGGTGGACGTCTGCTGCTTTCGGGAATGGAAAACACGTTTTACTTTGAGTTCGAGCGCGCGCGCGCATTTTATACCTGCGATTCGTGTTGTGTTCGCGCGTATTCTGCGAGCCAGTTGAAATGGAGCACTGGCGTGTGTAAATGCAGGATTGAAATAAAGTTTCGTGTGTCCGACGACGCGGCAAAACAGGCACGGCTCTGTAACGGTGTCGCAGCGGTAATATTGCGCGTTCGCGTGGAAAAAAAATTAATAAAAACGGCAAAGAGAGAGCTACTGACCAAGAGTTTTTCGTAATAATAGCTGCTGGGTGTGTTTCCGACAATGTTAATTTGCATCAAAAAATACGGTTTGAAATAAAATTACTGCAGACAGGTACGCCAACTCCAGTTCGGTGGCTTACGAGCTGTAGTTTGTACACCAGTGACTCTGATTCTGGTACAACATTTATTTTGAAATCTTTGGACTTTTGGTGAATAGTTTTAAAGTAGAACGAAAATTCATTATTTTTTGTAGATGGAAGTTAGTGAATATTTACCAATTTACCCTTAGAAAGAGCAATTTTTCTCCATAACGTCCGTGACATTCAAGTCTCCGTTTGCATAAAAGCAGAGCCAATCACGCGTATAATATTTGAAATACGCGAACTACACGCACTTCAGGGTTCAAACATTTTTCACACGTATTTTACAAGTTACCATCCTCGATGAAAACATGAGACACTCCCATGGAGCAATAGTCTTACCTGAAGACGGATAGTAATGATAATAATGATAATAAGGTTGATGATTAAATTCACGACCTCGCTTTTGCCGTTACAGACGCTCCAATCGTCCTGCTCCGCGTAGGACTGTCCTCGGATCCGAGGGATATCAAGGAGGACGACGACGTCTCCTTTGAGTGCAACGTGAGATCCAATCCCCGGAACTTCAAGCTAACATGGTATCACGGGGTAAATATGTCTCAGCCAGTCTTCCTTGCTCGTTACATAAACTGTTTACACGAACAACTTGTTCTTTCCCCCCCCCCCCCTCCCTCTCTCTCTCTATCTTAGAAACAGAGAGAGAGAGAGAGAGAGAGATCGTCAAGACGAAGGTAAACGAGAAGTTCCGAATTAGCATCGAGAAACGCGCGCTCCTAGCAGAGGACGAACAAACAAAAACACACGCTCGGGAGCATGACAAACGCGAGCCCCGTATATACAAGTACGTACCGACTCGGCTGAAAAAAGCATGAAAAGTCGCATTCGGCGGGCGTAATTAAAGCTCCCCCGAGGGCAGCTCGCGATCTTCGCTCTCGGCAGAGCGAGACGCTTCCTTTCGAAAATAACGCTCGAAGAGGATTTTTTTCGCGAAAACGATCCGATGACGAAATGAAGGAGGAACGGCGACAGCGGGGCGCCCCGCGGGGAAAAAAAAACGGACAGCAAGTAGCACGGCGACCCTTGCGCTCCCCGGGGGGTGGATCCTGCGCCGTCCCCTCCTCTCTCTCTCTCTCTCTTCGGGAGCAGCACCGGATATCTCGACGCGCGCGCGACGTCCCCCCCGGCCCGGGAAAAAAAAGAGAAGGGAAGAGCGCGCGGGGCGGCATACTTTGCGCGAGCTTTGTTCGCATGCACAATGTGTCCCTGCAATTTTTCAGCCCGCCTCCGAGCGCTGCGTATGCATGCATGTATGCGCGTAGCTGCGCTCTCGCTCGAAAATGCACGTCGGGAGTGAATAATTCCCTCGCGCGCAAAGATTCGTGGGAAAAACGCGGGGCCGACGGGAGCGCGCCCGCCGATGCGAAAACACGAAGCGCGAAAAGCTTTTTAGCGCGGCAGGAGTGGGGCGGTCGAGCCGCTCAAGGAGGATCGCGCCGCCTGTTGGTCCACACACACACACACACACCTATCCCGGCCGCCCTTGCTTCCATTACGGGGCTACTGTCTGCGTGTATGGATACATGTAAAGATCACCTCCCCGCGTAAAAGGAGGCACACGCGGAGCTACTAACGGAGGGGTCTTGGGTATAATGCGCGACACGAGCGGGAAAAGAGCTGCCGGGACGTTCGACTCTCGTCTGCTCCCCCGTGATCGCGGTGGTGTAAATACACGAGGGGGGATTAATTTTTCCAGCCCTCCCGACACGTCGAAGCCCATCTTCCGCGCGCGGAGTATACTTTGCTCCAACATTTTTCCCCCTCCGTCTTGCACATACTTACCGCGCAGCGCTACACGGACGTGAATTTGCCGAAACAAGCTTCCGTACAGCCCGTTTTCGCATTCGTTTCGACGCTACGAGCTACTTTGGCAGATAATCAGTTCGAGGCGAAAGATAGATCACAAATGCGCGATCCTAAAACAAATGTACGCACTTTAGCATCGAAATTGCCTGAGATTCGAAAAATACGGGGGGGGCATCGGTAAAGCCGGTAATAAACGCGCCCCGCGTCATTCCTCGCGTCATCAAAAGCTGACCAGCAGCGCCGGTGTGCTCGATCGGAGACTGGAGCGCGCGCGGCCAAAGTTGGCCCGGTTCTGGTCAAAAAACGGGCCGCTCCCGCGATCGGACGCGCAGGCCCCGCGCTATCCGCCGCACTCTCGTTCGCGCGCGTACAAATAAAGCGACCCCGGCGCCCCCGGAGGCGTAAAAATTTAGCGCCGATCGCGCGCGGACGTACAAACACGCGCGAGCGCTTCAACGACGGGCAAACGGAGCGCGCGGTGCGCTACAGCTGTGCGCAGCGGCGAACCTCGTCAACTGCGAGCCCATTGTTATGGCTCTGTTTACGGATGCAGGGGGGGGGGGGGGGCACATTAACGGGGCCCTCGCGCTGGCGGGGCGCTGGATTTAAAATTGCGAGCGGGATTTTGTGCGGGGGGGCGAGCGCGGCCCTTGATTTTCATCCATAGTTTGAGGCGGGGGTCCATCGAGAGATTGATTTAAAAAGTAATCGACTTTTTAACAGGCACGGGGGGATGAGTAGCTAACACGTGCCGGTTTTAAGATGGATGCTGATTTTAAAATCACTTGCGTACGTTACAAGTTGCTCGCAATGTTCTGGGCTCCAATATTTTTATGCATAATCTTTAAGCACATTTTGGTCGACGCGTAACAATGATCATCATCGCGAGATTTAATCGCAAAACTGAACAGGGTAATAGAGCTATAACAGAGTAATACTCATTCCTGTTTGCGACACACTTCTCGTTCAACGATCTCTCTCGTTAGGCAAAGACACACAGTCACGATCTCAAAAACAGACTGCACTCCACAACACTGTACGGTGAAAAATCTCGTTTCAGGAGAAGGAGCTGCGGCACAACGACAGCGCCGGCGTCATCCTGACGGACCAGTCCCTCGTCCTCCAGAGAATAACCCGCGATGATTCCGGCAACTACAGCTGTTACGCGAGCAACAACGCTGGCGGCAGCAGATCCAACATCGTGTACCTGCGGGTCATGTGTGAGTTTTCGCCTCGATGTCCAGCGTAATTCCATTTCAACGATCAACGGCGCGAACGGGCGAGCGAAAACTGTCGTTTTTTCATCCTCGAATGAAATTCACGCGCCCGCGGCATCGGTCGGTTTTCGCCAAGTGAAATTCGTCGCGCGCGCAAGCCGTACAGAGCATCATCGCGAAGAACAAACGTTGAACGTCGAATCCCGCGCGGTTCGTTGAAAACGTTGCACGACGCGAGGCAACGAATTCACTTTCGCTTGGGATTTTCCAAAATTGGGAAATAAAAGCCCCCTACAGCCGTCCCGTCGGAATGCCGCGAACGAACGAACCAGCATCCGGCTCGAAATCTCCCCAAGCTACCGCGCGCCCCACGGTACGTAATACACCTTTTACCCGAGAAAACGCTCGATCACCCGCACCGCGGTGCCAAGACGCGCGGGGGCCGGCACGAGAGGGAGCGGACAACAATGCGCCGACAAATCATTCGAACGCGCGGCGTGATCCTCCCTCGTCCTCGGTCTCCCCCGAGCGAAGCTTTAGGTTGGGGGGCAAGCACAACCCGCCCCTAAACTCCGGCCTAACCGCGCACGACTCTGCACTCGCGCCGTCGCAGACGCCCCGGTCTGCAAGCGCCTCGGCCCGATGGATCCCGAGGAGGACGACGAGGAGGCCGGCGGGGACCCGGCCGAGGGATCGAGGACGGCGGGTCGCGGCGGCCCCGCGGGACAGCCCTGGAGGAGCGTCGGCCTCGTCTGCGAGGCGGAGGCCCACCCGAGCAACGTGACCTACCACTGGACCTTCAACGGGACGGGCGGCGGCCGCGGGCCGCAGGATCTGCCCGAGTCGCGGTACACGAGCGAGGAGACGCGCAGCAGGCTGTGGCACCAGCCCCGGTCGGACGGGGACTACGGGACCTTCGGCTGCTGGGCGTCCAACGTCGTCGGCCACTCCAAGCAGCCCTGCTTCTTTCGGCTGCCCGCGCCGGGTGAGATGCGGGCTGTTTTTGGTATCCCCATTGGGTTCCCCGATCGACGAGGCTGGGGGGGGGGGGGGGGGGGGGGGTTTCAAAAATTCGCCGTCCGCGGCCCTTGGGGGACCGGAAGCCCGCATCCTTGGGGTATTTGGAAAAAACCTATCCATAATCAACGTCTGTATGTATTGATCATGGGTCCCCCGTTCCATGCACACACGCACGCTTATCTTCCGGCCGCCCAATGCATACGGCTCCACTACCATTCCGTCGATTTGAGAGCTCGTTATTATTATTACAGAGCAGCTCGAACCCTCCCTTCAATTATGGCCCTTTCAGCACCGGCACATCCGCGCGTCCTCGTCCATGATAATTTTAATTAGTCCTCTCCGAGTCTGTGTCGTGCGCGCGATACAGGCGCACCTGTATATAACCTTGGACCTCCGGCTCCACACGTCCGCGTGCACAGGAATATTATACTTACTTACCGCATGCACCCTGCGAACGCTCCCTTCCGCGCGTAGTGCCCGGTGCATTTCTCCGGAGGGCAAAAGTATAACGAGCCAAAGTGGCCACAGTGAGCAAGCGCGGAGCACGGATATCACATTTTGTGGTATCGCAAGCGGCTGTGGTGCGTTGCATATACACTATACGTATGAGTACTGCAGTATCAAATGTTGACGTTTGAAACGTGGTACAGGGAGCGTCGTCGCGAGTCCACACTGGGACCCATTATTATCATACGAAGCTCGCGCGCGCGCGATCCCTCCTCCGAGATTACGCGTATAATATGGTACCCCTTCTACCAGCGCTTCCTCGAAAATGAACTCCCTCGCGCCTCTCGCCGGAGCACCGTGATACATATACGCACACTCGGCACTCGTATCAAGGACGCGAATGACGCAAGTTACCCACATGCACACGTAATGTATGTTCCAACGGAGCTATGGTATATCATACGCAGACTATTGCATACACGCGGAATACTGGCCCTTTCGCAATGTTTCACTCGTTCCCCTTGATCCCTCCACCGCGGGAAAACGTCCGCCTGATATTACAGCCGAAACGGAACGCTCGTGCGATACAATAGCACAGCTCTGTACCGTATAGTTACCTGTAGTAGCCCACCCACCCGCGCATCGGCCCGCACGCAAATTTCCTGCGCTCGGTGTAACACGGCAGCGCTGCACCCTCGTCTCGGGGTGGGCCATTTCGCGGCCTCCCGATACACACGGCCATGAGACGATGATAAGCCGCTCCGTCCGCTTTACCGAACGAACTCACTCGCCCCGCGCAAAGTCATTAATCCTCGTCGTTCGGCAAAGAAGCGCGAGGGGGGGGGGGGGGCGACACCCGCGGCTCCGACGGCCCGACGGCCGATGGGCCGGGAAACGGCCGCGCGCCACGGGGCCGTGCGTCGATTTTAATTAAACTCGTATAATTTAATACGCCCTCGCGGAATTACGGCCGGCCCGACTTTTCCGAGCGCTACGGTATTATCATTGGGCAGGGGGGGGGGGGGGGGACAAAGCGGGATATTTCGTTGGAGGGGGGGTTACGAAATGGTTAATCGACGCTACTTGTACGGGTGTAATGTCCGCCCTTCGATTTCCCTTCGGGGAGTTGGGAAAGTGCTTCTCTCTTTTTCTTCTTCCGTGCAGACATTATGGAGAAAATAGTCTTGCAAGGAGGGGTGGAGCGCGGGGAAATAGAGATGGGGGGGGGAGGAGGGTTAACGGATGCACGTCACGGATAGCCAAATAGGCTGTTGGATAATGTACTCTCATGCGCTCATCTACCTACCGTAGGGTTTTTCTGCATCGCCGCAGGGCTGCGCACTATCTAGTACGCACGGGCAGGTGGGTATGGTTTTGTTTCCTCGAACTCCTTCTTGTTTCCGTGCCAAGGCGAAAGAGGCGAAATACCCTGGTGAACGCACTCTTTTCACCGCGGGGATGGACTTGATTGTTTACAATTTTTCGAGGGTGTCGCCTGTAGTGTCTTTTGTCCCTCGTTATTTTTGCGCCTAAATTTCTCCGAGAGGAGCCAAAAAAAAATTGAGGTATCACATTGCCATCTTTGTTAACGTCAAAAATTGCAAGAGCACGCGGCCCATCATTTTCCAAACTGACCGAAACGACCCTTGATTTTTTCTTCCCAAAAACAACTCGAAACACAGTGAACCCCCGGCCCCTGCAAAACTGCACGACCCAGAACCAAACCGCCAGCTGGGTCCGGATATCCTGCAGGGAGGGCTTCGACGGGGGCCTGCCCCAAAAGTTCGTCGCCGTGGTGGACGACAGGCGCTGGGAGTCGCCTACCCCGAGCTGGGACGTCGAGATCCTAAAGCCGAGCAGCGTCACCCTCTACGCGGTCAACGCCAAGGGCCCCAGCGCCCCGGTCGTCATGGAGAACATTGCCTTATTCAAGGACGTCGCCAAGTTCACGGGCGAGTCCACGGGTGAGTCTGGCATTTTCTTCTTCTTCTTTCCTACTCGTATTAAAAACTGCATTATTATTATTATTATTATCATCATCATGTCGCTTTTACGTCACACGCGCATATGTGTATTATACGGGCGCCGGTATATTACTCCCGTGCGTACGTTACCACCGACCCCCCCCTCCCCCCCTCCTTCGTTGATTTACGGCTCTGACGTGCAGGCTCGATTTCCGGGGCCATTATTTCACCTAGCCCTTTGCTCCTTTCCGGTCCCGAAAACGCGCGTAACGGGATATCGTGACGGGTGCGTGATTTCTCTCCCCCAAGCCCCCCATCAGAGAGGGACTTTCGGTTGTGCGGCGTCAGTGCCGAAAACTTTGCCTCGTGCATTTTTTCGAGACCGAACGCTCGACGTAGGGCGTCTTCTCGTGATCGCTCGGTATGACGGTCGATCCGAAGCTCTGGCCAATCATTCGTCGATCGTCGCTTGAATCAGCCGTGTCGAAAATATCCATTTGCCGCGCGTGCGTGTACAGCCGTTTTAATACTGCTTTGCCGTGCTTGATTGTGCAACCCGCATAAGCTCTCGGCACTCCCGTTGTGTATGGTACACCGGTGCGTCGTGAATTCCTCGCTTAAAGTGCAAACGCGCGGTGATTTTAATCATCGGTCCGCAGATCGGCCTCGATTTCAAACCCTGAAATCCATACCCAAAGCGAAGAAAAACAAATACGCGGGCCACGTATATGATACGTTATAGGAAAACAAAATCGGATGAAAAAGAAAATGAGATGAAAAAAAAAAACCTGATTCCCAGCAGGGGAGACGGGCATCACGATCGACATATCGCCGATCCTGATAGGGCTGGGCGGCACGGCGACCGGACTGGGGCTCATCGTCACCGGCGTCCTGATGGCCCTGTGGCGCAAGGACGCGGCGGCGGCCGCGGCGACGCCTTCGAAGCCGAAGCCCCTCCAGCATCAGTCCCTCAGCATCGCCACGACCTTTGCGGTCAAGGCCGACGAGGAGGACGGCAATCCCGATCTCATACCCACGACGGCGTTGAGCAACAGCTACGCGACAGGTGAACGATATGATTGTGATGCGCTTACTGCAGCGATCGATGTTCGACGAGAAACTTACCGTACAAGCTGTACACGTGTTTAAGACTCAGGACGGGGCGCCAAACTTGGATCAGTCTGCCGAGAGCGTTGTTGTACTTTCTATTTCCGGCGGTACTCCGGCCGCCGTACTCCATTTGCATACTCTATTTACGCCCATTACGGAACTTGTTTGCACACCGGCTTGCACACCCTGAAATTACTCGGGTACGCGAGCGCTGTGGTGGTAGCCTGCGGTGGGCGAATCACTTTTTTCCAAACGTTATTTTTGTGGGGCGAGAGGGGGAGGGGGAGGGAGTAAATATCGCCGGATACAGAGGGAAGCCAGACGCACTAAAAGGGGAGAGGTAAAGTTGAGGTAGCATTCGAGTCGCGGGATTATTAATTCAGCTATTCACAGTAAAATATACGAGGAGGATTTATACGTGTATAATATTATGAAAATGCGTAACTTTGCGAGTCGATTTTTCAAATCCTCTTTTACATACTGATATTACAGAGAGGAGTTTTTCCCTATTGTATCCCCTTTAATCTGAAACCTTGTGTGTATAATATGCGGCATAATACGCATTTTCCAAAGGGAATTTATTTTGATCCCACATATTTGTTCAGAGTTCGTTTTTTTCGAAAGCCCAAATCAGATTACCTGCACGAAAAAATAATCTGCTCAGAGCTTTTTGGGAAAATATTTACGAAAATTTCTGACGAAACTTTTGACAGTGTGCGCACAAAACACATTATGCCGTTAATAATATTTTCAATATTAATTTTGATGAAAAACAAGATCATTAAAACTGAGAGCGTAAATTGAGGCACAGGATTTTGAGTAATCTTTGTTTTTACTAATTATAACTAACGTGTTTTTACAGATAGGAAACTTTCTGTTTATGGATCACTGCCAAGAAGATCGAATTACGCGGAAGAACTGCCTCAAAGTATTATGCAAGACATGAATTATCCCCGAGCTGCACCAAACGTACGTTGCGAAATGTGATTGTATACTCAACTACAGAGCAATGTATTTTCCCACCTATAACAACTTTCTAGGGTAAAAAGTCACGTGTAATTCATAAGACACACAACTGCTTTTTGTTGCAGACTTATTACAGCTTGCAGAGACCAAGCCGTTATCCGGAAACAATAGTCAGACACACAACCGTCCAAGAGAGCTGTATCTAAATGCTTTCGGAACAGAAGAATCGAGGCTTGTGTGGATTTCAGGGACGCGGCTGAACACTGAGCTGGGGAAATATTCCAGTTTACGATGGATGAAAATTTTAAACAAACTATTTATAGCTACTTGACTGATCATATGTTTGTAAATATTGTACATAAATAATTTATACAAAAAAAAAGCTCCCATGTCTTGTTTATTTTCACCTTATCCCCCTAGTAATTTATGAATAATAAATTCATTTTCATTGGCTTATTCTTGACTTGTTATGAAAAGTGATCTCGAATTTAATAAAAATGCAGGTTGTACATACGTACTATACGTTATTGGCTTGGAATATTTTCAGCTCATAATTAACCTTTTTGATCAGTTCATTTTGGTCATGGAGATCTGTCAAAATATTAATCATGTTTTTTTCATTGAACCGAAATTTATTTCGTCTACTAATGACTAAATTATATACTTTCACAAACAATAAAATATACGCTTGTAATAGCTTATTAATAAGTACAACGTACAAACAACGTTCACCCACTGCATGCAGTAGTTTTCGTAATGGATCGAGATTCTCAATTACTATGTTCCAAAAGTCAAGTTCGCTGCCTACTGGAAATTGAGATAAGTCTTAAGTTGATCTTACGTTGTAATTGAGTTATCAGTAAGTGATGCGCTTGAAACTTCGAATGGCAAGCGCTTGCAAGCTGTAAAACTCACCAGCGATTGGTGGAGCTGAGCGGGGCGGTAAGTATTGAGCGATATAATTTCTGTGGAATTTGAATAGAACTTGTTTCGCAAACGACAACATGGATAGATGAAATGAATTTTATCAGTTGTACTCGTATTCAATTAGTTTTTTGCGACAATTGAATATGTTTTACAAGTATTTGTTAAAATACCGGTATTTGGACCTTAATTATACTGTGATATGTCAAAAAATTGTATGCTCATGGCTCATAATTAAATTGAGTGCTTTAAACGATGCAATACTTGCAGTGACATCAATATATATCAAGATTTTTTTTAAATTCTTTTAATTCAAATTTCATCTGACGAGTCATAACCTCAAACTCGTATTCGTCGAGACGACAACAATCACTGTTTCGCAGTATTCGCAAACCGCAGTGTAAACACGGCACAGGACTTTTCACTCATCTACTTTCATTTTATAAGATATCTTTAAAAATGAATCAAGTCCAATAAAGAGCTGATCAAGTTTTTAAGGTGTTTAATTGACGAGTAATTTCTGGAAAAGTAGTTTGTATACAAGAAAGAAGTCAAACGTACAATGTCGCAAGGCAGAGGTATGACGAGTGGATCTTAAATTATAACACTTTGCTTCCTTACAAATTATTTTACAATGTTAATTCCCTATAGGATACTACAGAGGAAAAAGACAGAACAGTGGCTCTTACCAAAGAAGTAAGAAACAAATCAATGTCGGTGACAAGGGCAGAGAGGTTTTGGAAAAATTGAATGAAAACAATCCTGTCATCAAGCAGTTTCAAGCTTACGCCGTGGAATTAGATACAAAGCACGATCGTTTTGAAAGAATCGTTAAGATAAGTCGTGACATTACTATTGAAAGTAAGAGGATTATTTTTCTGCTTCACACCCTTGACAGGGAAAGTAAGAGGACTGATGTTTTGGGAGAGGCAGAGACGAGATTGAACAATCTTGTGAAAGTATTGTTCAAAAAAATTGCCCAGGAACTTGAAAACCAAGATCCCTACTTATACTTGAGAGCCTTCAGAGCTGGCTTCCAAGAGTTTGTGGAAGCTATGACCTTTTATTGGTTCCTGCAAAACAATACGCTGTACCACTGGACCAATCTGGAAAAATCAATGGTCTACACAGTAGAGGATCCTGATAAAATGGAGACCGATGAAAGCAATGATAATCCAAAAATGATGCAGACTTTGGTGTCACCTGTCGAGTACATATTGGGAATAGCTGACCTAACTGGAGAGTTAATGAGAAAGTGTATTAGTAACTTGACTATAGGTGATATCGCAAGCTGCTATCAAACATGTAATTTTGTCAGAAGTATTTACAAAGGCTTTTTGGGCAGTGCTGGCATGTCTGGAAGGGAAGTAGGTAGGAAACTTTATACATTGAAGCAGAGCTTGATGAAGATGGAAAATGTCTGCTACATGATTAAAGTCAGAGGCTCTGAAATTCCAAAGCATATGCTGGCTGAAGTAGCTTTTGCTGCAGATGGTATGAATGCAGAAGAAGATGAAGGATACCAGATGTATTAAGTATAAAACTTGGTTTAATTTTTTATATTTATATTGCATAAAAAATAAATTCATTCAACTTTCATAACAAACTTTTTGTTCTTAATTTTATGTAATTTTGCCTTTGCTATGACTAATCTTCAAAATCACTTCCAAAATCACTCTCAAATTCTTCAATTTCACTGTTATCATCTATGAATGAAGGTTCATAATCTGATTCATCCACTGACTCATCCATGTACTCATCATCTAGATCTGACAAGTTTATAGGAGATGCTGAGCTACCAGAAGCTGGTCTTCGCCTAGGTTGACTGTGTTTGTATTCTAATCTGTGCTGTGGATTCTTGCGATAACATATGTGACCATATGGACATTCTGGTCTAGTATCAGGCTCGTCATAATCAGCATCTCCTGGATGACTGAATTTTGATCTATGTTCTTCACTCCGCCTGTAATAAATGAGAAAAGAAGCAACTTTTGCTTTAACAAGAATATTATTTCTAAATTAAAATAGAAAATTATATTCACCTATAACACCTCTCCCCGTACATACACTTTTCTCGATGTGTGCTAGTAGATGCCTGATTATTAGTGTCTGTACCATCGTTGTTAGTTGGTTCTTCGGCATTTTCGTTTTGATTCACTGGTTCAGAGTCAGAGTTGTGATCTTGTTGAATTTCATTTTCATTATTTACCTCCCGTTCCTCATTATTTCGACTTGCAGAAGACGGCAAAGAGCTCGGATCAGTTTCACCGTATTTTTCTTTGTCCACTTCTAAATTCTGATTCTGTTCATTTTCATTTTTAGAACACAATAACGAGCCTGCTTGTACTTCAGAGTCATTTTCACCAACACTAAAATTAGAAGACTGGATCGAACTGTACGAAACAAATTTGTATTTTAAATTAGAGCAAATACTAAAACATTGAAGGAAAGATGAAAACATACATTGTATCAGTGCCATCTGGATGAGTCATAGTAGGGACATCCTCATTCTCTTCTCCGTAGTTTGGACCCTCCAAAAAATTTTCCTCATCCAGGGGCTCGTGATTATTGTTGCAAGAAATGGGTTTCACAGGCTCAATTTCCACACCAACCTCTGAACGGCACCTTTTTTCCATAGGTTCATCATCTGTCAGTTCTTCCATCTGAAAGAACATTACAGAAATGTCAATCAACCAAATAACCTGACTACCATGATTACAATCATCACAAACCTTTCTCTTAACTCCACTGTCTTCATCCATTGTTGATATTAACCTAAGCCAAATTTTAACCGGAAACAACAAACAGGTATCCCTGACTTGCAGAGGTGTTGACCAGCTTTGACCAGTGGATTTCCAGCGTAGACCTCCGAAATTTTTCACATAACAAGATATTCCATCGCACTATAAGTTGTACATATAGATTTAGTGAGCAACGTAAGTATATGAATTAACGTCAAATTATTATCAGCCAATCTTACAGGTGTGATAGTGATTTCATCATCAGGAGACACGTTTATGATAGCAGCCTCTTCAACAAATGGTTGACCAGGCTCCTAGAAAAACGAAAAAGTTTGGTAATTGTTCGTCAAAAATTATAATATAAAAAAAACACTACGACTAAGCATTGAGTAAAAGAATTTCTGAACGCACAATTACATGCCTACCAACGAATATAGACGCTTATAGAAGCACAGTCAGCATAGGCCAGGTCCAGGTGGCGAAAAAATTCCTTAAGCATTGGAGGATATATCCTCTCCATGTAAAACTGAAGTGCCCTCCCGTTGTTGGGTAACATAACTACAATGCTATAAGCATAGGAAGAGGAGCATGTTACCCAGAAATTTTTCGCCACCTCTTAACATAGACAGTGCGCTTCTATAAGTTAAAAATAAACGTAAAACTCTCAACGGTCGGTCGCCAGAAGTTGTCCAAAACACTAGTAATGTGATGATTGATTTGATAAATAACAAACTGTCAAAGCGGCGCCGCGGTGGACGGCAGTCGCATATGAAACGAGAGGTTATGGAGCCAAAATTTAAAATGCTCAATTTATTCCCACTCCATGAATAATTATTAAAGAAATGTACACGTAGCAAAATGCAACTCTTACGACATAATACAAATGGTACATACTTTGGTTCTTAAATAAAGTGCACCTCGTGCGATCGCGATGTAAATATTGTCCTAAAAATATTGCTCCGAAACGAGATCTCTGCAACAACTTACGTCCGAATCAATGATATTCCCGATTAAATTTTCGCCGACTTGCAAGACTGTTCTTCTCACGGTTGAATCGTCGATCCATATGATTTGAAATTTATCACTATTGTCAGACATTTTCCGGCAGTGTAAAAAAAAATAATGCAAAACTTGCTTTGCAAAATATTTTATCTAAAAAAATGTCAACATAACTTTTCTAATTTAGTCAGGTTACAAAATAAACAATCGCAAAACGAAGGTGTGACATATAAGTATTGCTTACTTTGATTGATTCACCATGCACACGTTCGTTGATAAATTTATAAAGTCGTTAAAATTCATTTTGAAGTTGCAAAATCGCTTGTATAAAATCAATGAGGCGGTGTATGTATTCGTATAAACAACAACTTTATTTTATTTTTATTTTTATTTTTTTCATACTCATATCTAAAGTTTGTTTCTCTAATTGTGACGAAAATTACTTCCTCGTCGCTACATGCATTATTTCACAAAAACTTTATTACTCCATATCCTAGCAATTAAAAAAAAAAAAAACACGTACACACATTTGGTTGATTGATTCATGGTTTACAAATCTCTTTCCACTATTGTACAAAGTTGTTTTTCGGATACGCTTCGAGATGAACTGAAAAAAATCATTGCATCAGCATAAGGCGAAAAAAGGTAAAATTAGGGGTCTCTTTCATACTTCAGAAATGGCACGGATGATTTTAAAAGCTGCTGTGGTCACAAATTTTGACCGCTTCAAATCAAATGTACTTAGCAAATGCTTTCGATCATTATCGTAATATTGCCCAGTCTCCCATTTTCGACAGCATTTGTACACTTCGGTACATACAATGCACGAATGCCCATGTATTTCAATTTCCGTACAATGGCCCGTGTATTTACGAACTCTGGTACAATATACAGCCGGATCGATGATAAATTCCCGCGGACACAAATCAAAGCAGCAGCAACACGTATACATCCGCGCGAAGAGAACCATTAGCCAGAATCATAGTTGTGCACACATACGCTTGTTGGAGCTGCACCGGCCCGTACCTTTGGTCATTAAAACATACGCGCGCAGTCTGACCCGTCGACAAATTAAATCACACACCTACAACGCCCGCGAAAGACACCTCTGTACACGCTTCGAAAGCGCAAGAAAAATCATCGCACGTATCCGTTGCGCCGGTGGCGCGCGTGATTCGAAGCGAATCCGTTACATTAGCGCGCGGGGAGGTTAATGCTTTCCGAAGCTGCAATGTCACGTTTTGCAAGCGCGCGCGCGACCCTGGTGCGCGGTCCGTGTTCGTCCGATGATTGTTGAATATTGTGAAAACCGTTGGACGGCTGCCCGGGAATTTAGCGTGCGCACTTATGGACGACTCCATCGATGCGTATGTACTTATATGTATGTATGCATAAGAAGTGAAGTTTGTTCGCCGCGCTCGAGAGAGGCCGACCCGTGCGCGCGCGCGCGTGTTTTCCATCGATTTATCTTTTATTTTTTTTTATTTTTTTTTTTTCCGAGTTTCAGCGAGCTATTTGTACTTTATTTTACGATGCCTCGCTCTGGTTGGGTTTTCCAAGCTGGACCGTTGTCGACGATTCGCTGTTTCGTCGATATTTCATCGCGATCGCCAAAACTAATCCATCGGATTGCGAAGTGTACTTTTTTTTTTTACACGGAATCGAATGAAAAAAAAAATGTACTCGCGCGCTTTCGCAAAAGAGCCTTTGGGAGCGAGATTCGTCGGAAACAACAAAGGCAAAAGAATCGACTCGACATCCGCGCTCGCTCGATCGAATTCGCTGATTTGGACAATCGCTATATTGCGCGTCGTTGTTTTAAACAGTCGTGAATGAACAATCGATGGAATGAATTTTAAAGACATAAACGGTCGATCCATTATGTAAAATTATTATCAAGCAGCAACATGTATTAATGTGCGAGATGTGTTGTAAGGAATGCGCATTGCTTCGAATAGCCTTTTCAAAGATATATATTTCCGTTCGGTCGATTAAAAAAGCGTTGACGTGATGCCCAGTCCTATTTTCGCACGCTCTATCATTCGCTCAAACTACACGTTAGAATTAGAATTGAATTAGAATTGAATTTATTAAGATTGAGAGCCTGAGGCTCTGTACAACCAGCGCATGAGTGTTAATACATTACAATATGTCTTATAAAATATTTGTACAAGTTGAAAGACTTTTACATGTTATACTTAACAATTTAGTTTGAGCATCGTGCTCTCGATTATAAAGCTCTTCTGAAGCTAGTTTGGGTCTGTCGCTGGAGTAAAAAATTATCGTACATGCTAACTAAAACCGAGGAGTACACAAAACGAAATATACATAATAAAACAAGACATAGTAAAATAGGATGTATATCACATATATGATTAGGACGAGCTTAAAAATTAAGGGGCATGTTCGTTGGATTCACGCGAACTACGGAGTACGTACTCCCGCAGTCTTGGCCCAAAGGACTGTCGTTCATACATCAGGCGCAATTCGTCCGGAAGAGCATTCCACATACGGGCTCCGCAAATACTAAACGAGTTCAGTGCAGTATCTAAACATGTTGATGGTAACTAGGAAATATTATGGACAGGAATCGTGTAATCACGAAAAATTTTCACACTTTGGCTACAAAATTGAAGTGAACCGTCTTCACTTCGATACGCACCCATATTCATCGACACTGATTTAGAGTTATCCCCTGACCATCAAAGAGCTGCTATCAGGACGTACGTGGAAAAGGTACAAAAGCATTTTTCTCTGCGTCCCACGCTCCCCCGGAAACCGTATACTTACGCACGGTCAGATCTTGTTTGTCGGCGTTTTCTATTTTCCTATTATTACAAAGGCAGAAATAGCGCGTTTCCTTGTTTTGAGAGAGCCGAGGCCGAGAATAGCTTTATCAAATGTTATATTTCCGAAGAATGCCGTTTCGGAGGCTGCTGCGCGGCACCAGTTTGTTTTCCTCCATCTTTGAATATTTTTAAATGTCCAATCACGCTTGAGGTACAAAAACAACGTAACGTTCAACAAGCGATCGGGTCTTAAAACAACGCCTGTGCACACCCATTCTCCGATCATACCGCTTATTATCCGTGGGATATGATTTACGCTTGCAGCTCGTCCAACGAACCATGCGCCCGAATACACGCGCGCTTCAGCGGACGTTTAAAAAAAACCCCGAGCAGATGACTCGCCGAGCTGTTTGTGTATACATCGGCACGTATGCGCAGTGTTTACGAACGACGCGACGCCCGTCCGATCGACCGCGCGCCCCTAAATAAAACGTTAATCATCCTTCCGCCCGTTATAACTGACCGCCTCGTCCGCCCCGGCTTCTATAAATACACCCGCGGGAAAGTTTCGCCCGATGTGCGAAAAAAAAGCCTCTTTCTCTCTCTCTCTCTCCCCCCGACGACCGCTCCGATTTTTCGAGACCGCGAGCGCTCGGAAAGCTGGGCGAAAATGAAAAGTACGGTCTTTGCTGCACCATGATTTTAGTTCGAGTACAACCATGGTACTTAACGAACCGAAGAAGCCTTCGCTGATACGCGGAACAGCATTTGGAGGTATGGGGAGATATTTACAAATCCGATGAAAAAAGTCTCGAGGGCTTTTAACAACGTTTCATCATTGCGCGTCTACATCGAACTCTTTGCAGCCACGATGAAAAGCATACGCCTATTTTTTTCGACACGCCCAAAAGACACGCAATACGCTCATCATCACCCCTTGCAGACCTGTGCATGGTCATACCTGCAACAGCAGAGTGTCCCCCGAAGCAAAAAGACGCCGCCGTCGAACCGCACGGAGTGTCGACCCGCGGATCGCGAAAGCCCCCCGTCCCGTTCCCTCGGTGCCGACCGCCTCCTCCGCTCCCTCGATCCGCAAAATTTCGGAGAACCTTGGCCCGCTTGTCGGAGACCAGCGCGACGCCCGTGCGTTTCATTCGCGCGATGTGCCGGCGCGCGCGGCCGCGACCGAGCGTTTTTACGATATTTCGCGCGCAGCGCGGCGTCCTTGATTCGGCACCCACGGCTGCGCGCGCCGTACACGGCAGGCCTTCCTCGATCATCATTACTCGTTCTTTTTCTCGCGACACCGCGACTCCTCGCCGTCCTTCCCCGCGTCCCGCGTTCGGCGAGCGGTACGCAATAATAATAATAATAATAATAATAATAATCCCCGGTAATTTTAGCGAGGGGCTTCCTCCCCCCTCGCTCACCGTCGGCGCTCTTTTTTATATTTAAACTCTCGGGCGCTCGCGGATCCGCGAAATCCTCCTCCCCTGGAATTTTCGTTTTCATCGAAGTGATGCGCGATTGAACGACGAATATATATATTCACCATCGTCGCGCGTGTGGTTTTTTTTCTTTTTTCCAGGGAGGAAAAGTAGCGATGCCGAGCGTGCGGTAACCCTCGTGCGCATGTTTATCCCCAAGGGGCTTCGAAACACCTCGTGATTCGCAATACCATGATTTTTCGACCATCCAACCGAATCGCCGATGGATTGAAAAAAAAAGCCGAACGACGGAGCACAAGAAGAACGAGCAGCGCGCCAGGGAGAGCTCTTTCCCCTCGGACCATCGATCGCACGATCGCCCGCGACGACGACAATCCTACTGCACGGTATATACAGGGTGGATCATCACCGAGCGCAAAAAATAAGAGTTGGCGAGTCCTGCTATGTTTGTATACACGAGAGGATCCGTCCGGCCGATGAAAAGAGAGGGGGACGTATAGGACCCGCGATCGTCCTTCTCTCTCCATCGACGGGACGAGTCGACGGATCACTCGCCCACTCTATTTATATCATCTCTATGATCGTTCCTCCTCCCTCTGCATTGCACTTTAGCCGCCTGCCCCTCGCGGCCGCGCGTAACCTTAGCACGGATCCCCCCGCCCCCCTTGTATTCGATCTCCCTCCTGTGAGCACCACCACCTTGCGCGCCACCGAACGAGAGAGAAATCAAAACCGCGAGGAGAGCAGCAGCCCGGGGGCAGGGGCCGGTAGGAGCCGCCTGCGAGCACATTTCGCGCGTACAGCGGCGCGCGGGACAGAAGAAGAAGAAGAACGAGCGGGCGTCTAAAAATGACGCGACGCCCGTCGTCTTTTCGGCCGGGAGGAGGAACGAGACGGCACAAGATCGCCGCAGAGAGAGAGAGAGAGAGTGAGAAACGAATGTCCAAAGCCGCGACGGGGACGACGAGAAAAAGCGCAAGGCAACGCCGACTCCCCGGGCAGCGGCGGCCGCAGAACCGTACGAACTTTTACCGCGGTCGCACCTCCTCACCTCGGCAGCGGTCGAATCTTGGTTGTCGCGCGCATCGAGTTTCCTGGTTTTTTGGTTTTTCCCGCTCCGCGATTGTTCTCTGCTCGCTCCCCGCCTCGCTGCGTCGCCGTACAGACACCTGCAGATAGACGCACGTCCAGGGGTAATCGTCGGTTCGGGCCACGCGCGCTCGACCATCGCAAGCAAGTACGTCGCAGTCTGTTGTCGCGCGCACGGGGGACGTCGTCGTCGTCGTCATTATTTTGTATTTTCTTTTGCCGAAGATCAGAACACCCACAGCTGCGGACAGGGGGAGATCGCGCACAGCCGACAACCGACCCGAGCGATATCCGAGCGGCAAGATGGTTTACGAGAGCGACTTCTACACGACCCGACGACCCTACTCCTCGTCGTCCCGGCCCTACGTCTCGTCCTACTCGGTGACGGTTAGTACACGATCATACGTTGCATACTGTGTCTTGCCCCCCCCCCCCTCCCCCCCTGATGTACTTTTACATCATACTGTTTTACACGCATTACGAATACAAAGTGCGATAAAATACGTCCGACGATTGTGAATGCCGCGATACGTCGCACGCACCAGCCGGACGTTGCTTGTTTCACCCCCCCCCCTGCCCGTTGTCGCCCTCTGTGTGTTCTTCTTCTTCCTCCACTGCTGCCACCACCACCTTACGAATGATAAAAAGGATGAGCCTCTCTCGCTCTATCATCTCCCGAGGTCCGCCGCGGACAAAGTCACGCCAATGTCGTCGCTTCAATGACGCTCGCTCTCGTCACTCGCGGGCGTACTCGACTCGCGCGCGGAGGGGGTCGGATCGTCGATCGAGTCGTCACGGTTCGAGGGATGAAAACGCGCTTCTCGCCGCGAACGGGCCCCCGATGATATCAGATCGCTTAGCGCGCGATCGTTATTCGTATACACGCGCGTACGCCAAGGCGAAGCCGCGATAGAGCGGGTTTGCGCGCAACTGTTGCGTTTTCTCCCTCTCGCGTCCCGCGAGGCGGACCTCTCTGTGGGCCGAGCTCGGATATAACGCTGGGTACATATAGCTCTGCGCGCGGACGGTTTCTCGAGTCGAACAGGACGGCCGGAGCTTTTGTCTCGCTTCTTCCGATGCGGGTGTTTTTTTT
>JAPYYV010020962.1:0-11852 GCA_030522625.1 Copidosoma aretas
TTGATGTTTATAATTTCTGAACTTAAGATATTTGTCTTTTTCCTTAGGTAGCAGCACTTTACATTCATTTATTTGGCTGCAGTCAACTTCATGTACTTTTAATTTTTCAGCAGTACGGAAAAAAATGTAAGCATCTATCGCATATGCAATGAGCAACTTTAAATTTTGTTAACTGATCCCTCACTAGTCGTGATAAATCTTTGATCCACACATAGTGAAATCGAGGCTGTGTTCAGTTAGAAATCTATTCATTTTTTTTGTCTTTGTCCCTACAATGATCTTGTATTAAAAGAAGATTAATATGTTTCTCTTTCTTATTCGTTGTAACATGGCATAGAGAAACAAGATATTTCTTGCCACGTTTCTTCAGGAAGTAAAGATTAATTGAAATCTCATTCTGCTTTTCAAAAACAGATATCTGTGATGGCATTCATTACTGTAAAATTGATGCCCTGGAAATTTAATTCATTTGCAAACTTTTCATATTTAAGAACATGTTTAGCATATTCACTAACAGCATATAGTGCTGACAGCACACTCCACTTAAAACACATTTTTTCATCATTTTACACATTAACACAAGCTTTTTTATCATGAATATCTTTTGGTAGTGCTATACAAGAACTTTCATGTGGCGGATTGTACTTGTTTATATTCACAGTCAAATTCACTATTGATTTAAGAGACCATCCTGACTCTCGTTCTTGAAATTCATTAAGGTCTCGCTCGATTATTTGCTGTATCATAGTGTTTAACCAGTCCAATAAATCAATTATCTGAAACATAGGTTGATTTTTAACTCTAAAGTATATAGTTTCTCGTACTTCTTCATCATTCTTGATCTTGTTAAAAAGAGCTGTAAGTATTGCATTGGCTATAACGGCATCAAGACTAAGTAAAGATTCCTTTATATGCTCATTGAAAACAGAGCGAGCGTTGGTAATAAGGGATTTCATATCTAGATAAGTCAAGTTCGTGATTACTGCTGCCTCGATGCAAACATTTGAACACTGACTGTGTATTATTCGAAATTACTGCCTGATGTATGCTTCCTCCACATTTATGATGCTTGAATTGGTCATAAGCACTCTGCATTTGACTCAAGATATTCTGGTATTTTAACTTCTCCCCAAGACTCAATTTCTGTGTAGTGATGACAACGTTGAGCGATTGTATATTTTCTTCAGCAAAATCAAGTGGTAATGTAATACTCGGTGAGCTGGTTCTCGCATGTATCCATGATAGCTGAAAACAATTATTAAATTTAGTTTTACAAAGCTCACACACGCGCAAAAATGTCAAAAAAGGCATGCATACACGCGCAAAAAGGCATAAAAAGCGTGCATATACGCGCAAAAAAGCGTAAAAAGGTATACCTAAAAAACCCCAGAGTGAGTACCTATGTCGGGTATCGTCCGGCAACTCTAGGAGAAGGCGTAGATACTGTCTAACTTGGGCTCCAGATACCTGGAAGATACTTGCTTATGTTGTATTCGTGATTAGCGACCTTGAAAACTTTCGTGCAACGACATGCGCCTTATTACAGCACTGCAATATTACGAAGTATGATATAATACGGCGAAAGTTCGGCTTGCTTTATTGGTCTAAAATTTGGTCATGCTACGACTGTCGCTGTTCTATTATTATGATCCGATGTTTGGGGCGTGATTGGCTTTTTAAAATTAACTTCCTGCAAACGCCTATTAATTAAAATAAGTATGTGAAAGTGTACTTCGCCTTAAAATTCGACGGAAAATACGAAAAAATAACCTATTTATTGTTCGGTTAATATTTGTGAAAATAATTTTTTTTTTTTTAAGGGGGCTCTTATCATTATATCTATTAATTCTATTGAAAAGAGCACCCTCGAATTACTCTTAAACCACATTTCTGTTATGGTATTATTTCCTACTCAACTTACAATAGGCTGTCCAATTTTGACATGTCACGTTGTATATATGGAGAGCCTTCTTCCAACATTGTTATCTATAACCTATAATAATCATTTTAAAAAGTTTCGAAGAAAATTCAACTGTAGCTATTAAAAACACCTGTGGCTTCCCGGACAAACCAATTAAGTACACTTTTGTGATTTTCGAGAAAACCGACTTTAAAGATTGATGAGCTACTTTATGCTGCGTCTCTTACTCTACCTAGCGTTAGGTACTAGTATAAGGCTTTATTATTTTATATTGGCGATCAAAAAATGCAATCAACTTTCTCGCTACGTGTTACTTTATGACTTATTCGATTAGTCCGGAAACATTTACGTAAATTCGAGAAAGCGAAGTGTTTAATCACTAGAACACCGCGCCTACTTGCTAATTTGTTTTTGAATAATATATTTTATTCATTTAAGCTCGTAATCTACTCTCCATTGCGCACACTCCGAAGTGTGAAAAGCAATTGAAAAATCGCAGCGTGTGTTTTTTATTAGACCACCACGGGATGAGTATAATATCTTGGGCACCGCGATTTGATCATAAATTTGTATCTTGATTCGTATACTATTATTAAAAATAAGCATTTTTTACTGTAGACACCCAACAATGTATCTCTCTCGCTTCGTTTTTGAAATATAGCCTCGCAAAGATCGAGATTCGAGCTGTAAAGGCTGTAATATGGAGTATAGTATCTATATACACTGTTGAAAAAAATCAGCTGACTTTTTAGCTGATTTCTGATGCCAAACTGTCAGCTGATTTTTAGAGCAAATCTTGAAAAATAATTTTTTAAATTATTTCAGCAATGCTTAAATTCATAAAAAATAACCACAATAAGAGAAATAGAAATAATATTAGAAAAATCCCTACTAAAAGTAAGCTCAGTATTAAAGTCGAGCGTCATTATATCTCAAGAATAAACCTAGGACCAAAAATATCATTTGTAAAAGATAAAAATGTTTCTAAATGAAATTAGAAAGTTAGGCAACTCTCTTAATAAGTATTTGGATTTTCATAATGCAGTTGAAAATACGATTTACAAAAATACTGATACTCGTACTGTATATACGCGTAATTTTAGATCCAGGTATCTCATCCACTCTGGCCAAGTGGATAAGGTGGTCGCCTAGTACTCTGGCAGCCTCGGTTCGTGTCCCTCGTCCGAAGATTTTTTCTTTTACCTTTTTTTCCTCTAATTTTACTCTTATTGTGGTTTTTTTTTCATGAATTGAAGTATTGCAAAAATAATAATAATAAATTAATTTTTTAAATTTGCTCCAAAAATCAGCTGACAATTTGGCACCAGAAATCAGCTGATTAATTAGCTGAAAAATCAGCTGACTTTTTCCAGCAGTGTAGCAATAAACACCTTAAAAATTTGTAAAAATTTGCAGGCCTACGTTTTTTATAGCGCTGATTACAAAAACGACCACCGAAATGATCACTAATAGCTACAAATCGTTTTATAGTTGATTTTTCAGTGACTTTACCATCCAAGTTTGGAATAAATTCAATCATTTGGGCCACTTGCAAGTATTATTGGT
The DNA here is from genome assembly GCA_030522625.1 of Copidosoma aretas. NCBI lineage: Eukaryota > Metazoa > Arthropoda > Insecta > Hymenoptera > Encyrtidae > Copidosoma > Copidosoma aretas. Next base: position 3,488 of record JAPYYV010020962.1, read on the forward strand.
CCTTTTAATGGGTGGATCGTAATCAGCGCATCAAACAACATAAGCAAACAAAATTTCACGAGGTTTCAGCATGTTTTGGCATGTATACTGAATTAAATAGTGCAGTGAAGCATTAAAAATAAACAAAAAATTGTTATCTTTGCGAGGCTGATTCTAAAAAACGAAGCGAGATAGACAATTAAAGCACCAAAAAAATGCTTATTTTTAATTATCCTACACAAATCGATTAAAAAATAGTTTTTCCATGATATCATTCTCGTCGTGCTTAGCACACCAGAGTATATTCTAAAGGGCAGTTGTGACCACAAGGGTAGTTGTAAATTGAAAATGGCAATTGTAAAACCAAAAATGGGCAGTTGTAAAACCAAAACTTGTTAGTTGCATTGAGTTATAAGGGCGAAGCAAAGCAAAGCCCGAGTGATTGTGTAAATGAGGAATAAGCAAAGTTTTAAGTTGTAATTAATTCTACACTGAAATGTCGCGAGCTCCGATGCTTCTAATATAGCGACTCCACGCATGCCCTCGTTCAGCGGCAGCAGAGCTCGCGGCTTACGTACGTGCGACGTGGCGACTTCTCGGGCCAAGGGGCACCCGATATGCATACTATACACAGGCAACATACGTGCGCTAAGAGCGACATTACCTGCGCCTTAAGCGACATCTGATGCACAAAGTCGCCGGCTCTGCTGCCGCTAAATAGGTACACACCTTGTCGTTACATTAGAGGCATCGGAGCTCGCGACCTTCTTTAAGTGTAGGTTTTCAAAAAATGCAAATTTATAATTTAATCACTTCGCATATAAGTGAATTAGAGAAAGAAAGAAATTATAACAATAAAACATATAAGGATAATCCATGAAAGCAGACCAACGATTGATCGATTTTAGAAATTTGCTCACAAAAATTTCGCGTGAGAGTCGTTGATCAGGTACTGAGGATGACATAAAGCTGACAAATCGACATAAAGTTATTTTGTACTATATTCTTGTCTGCATCGACTGCATCCTGTATCTATTTTTCATCGTCAAGTCACCCTCAGTACTTCTTAGCACTAAATTAATATATTTTTATTGCAAATGTTTAATATACCAACTCGTGCTGCGTTGCTTTTTTTATAAATCATAAATCCAAAAGATGGGCAGTTGTAAAAATTCCTTAAAATATGCTCTGCAGTACACGACTAGTAGTGTTTGTGTACACTTCTTTCTTATGATAATGCATGATGACTATATCATATTAAAGGTGTACAGCGAGTATAAGTACAATATTATACTATGATTTTAACACCTTAAGATCATTGATGCTCGCTGCAGCAACGATTTTTCATATCACTTATTCGATTAGCGCGGGAAAATTGCAGTTATTCGCTTAGGTTTTGTACCTATGACAGGAAATAAGTAGCTCGAATCGTTTCAAAAGATTTTTCACATAAAGTACACTGCAAAAGAATATCATTTTCATTCCTAACTCGAATTTCAAAAAAATGCGACTTAATCGATTAGTCTGGGAAGCCACAGATATAGTGTTAGGATTTTGTATTCAATATCATTAAGTATTTGTATTCTGGTTTAATCAGCCATGGAAATTAAAACTTAAATTCAAACCGAAAATCATACCTATGATACATAACTTAAATTTCTTCTGTACGATTTCAGATAAGTGATGCACAATCGTATTTCCTATTTTTCTCCGCGAGTTTTGGATCAATCAATGAAAACTTGGGCTTGATTTACTCCTTGAAATGTAAAGAATTATCGTCAACTCTTTATTTTTCGATAAAATAGCTAGTCATTTAGTAAATAGTGTTATACAGCTGTAAACTTAAATCGTCCTTACCGATAACGTAGAAAACTAACTATCTTCGGACTGCGCTTAAAAGAGTTCGTTAATTCGCCTAACATTCATGACGCCCTTACATATTGAGTGACGCAACTGTATAAACTCCATCCCTCATAGGCTTTTTGCGAAATATACGCATCACTCAACCTTAATTTTAAATTAAACTTCCGATTAGTAATCATCAACATATATATATCGAGCATTCTTTGTCAACGGGAGACCCCCTGATGCCTAGAATTATTTTTGGGCTTAAAATTTAGGTTTTTAACTGTAGTTTTTAATGCCGGTGGGCGTTTTTGTATACTATATTATTTGGATCCAACATTGCGGCCAGAATCCATCAAGAGCCATAAAGCAACTGTACACATCGTAGTTAATACCATATAAAACATTATTTTACATGATTTAAGAACTGTTTTTCGTTGTTTATCAGAAATCGACCTTCAGACTTACAAAACTCTAAATGGCGGACTTAAAAATCGAAATGGCGGATTCAAAATGGTGGATTCAAAATTGTGGACAACAATAAAAAAAATATTTGGTTTTAATATAAATTTCCTTGGGTCTTCTAGATTGCACGCAACGAATCTTATAAAAATGAAAAAAATCAATATAGCGGATCCAAAATGGCGGAACGAAATTAGGAAATTCAAAACGGGGGACTGACCGCTGCTTTGAATCTGTAATAAGTTTAAATAGGTTTACTAGTGCTTAAAATCGATCTTTCAATCTCTAGTTTATTGTGACGATGGGCAATTTTATCAAATTAATCATTCACATCCAAGATGGGGGCCGAAATACATTAACAAACAAGACACAAGCTAAAAAAATGTTGTTAATAGAGTATGACATATCATTTTACATGTTATGAGAGCATTTATTGGTTGCTTATTAGAAATCTACATATAGACTTACGAAACTTAAAATGGCGGACTTAAGAATCAAAATGGTGGACAACAGTAAAAAAAATTCTATCGAGAAAATAGAATTTAAATAGAATAAATCACGAGACCCTTGCAACTAACACTCTTTTTATAAATCATAAAAGTTCTAATTGATCCTTTCAAGTCCATTATTATTATTGGTTAGATTGCGAATATTAAACGATCAAAACAAGGTCTACATATAGGTCATATGAATCATATTTTTAACCTAACGAGATGCATACGACTGATTTATGAATAAAAAAGACCAGTTGTCGAGTTATTTAGAGTTTAAGGTAGTCAATTATATTATCAAATTATTACTGCCTCATTCTCAATAATTATAAAGACATATATCATTTATTTGTTGATTTATTTTTCATTGGAAGCGCTGATTTAGTAGGTTATACGGTACTAATTATTCATTTGTTAATCAACGAGCGTGCTGAGGCATTAGGATATAGATAATTTGTTCAAGATCAATTATTCATCTATTCTTCAGTCATCAAGTACGCTGGGTTATAAGGCTATCGGCTGAATTTTACGATTTTTGAGGTTATGTCAAAAAATGCATGCATCTTCAAAAATTTTTCTAATAAATTCTATAAGGCTTAAAGGGACTCAATGAGTGTTCAGAATTTAGGGATGGATGATTAATTTGTTTACCAAAAGCACGCTAAATCATTATTTTTTAAAGGTGATTTATTATAAATTACTTATCTGATAATCAACGAACCCGCTGGTTTATTAGGTTAACGTTTATTTGTTGGAAATGATTTATTAACGTTTATTTGTTGCAGTAGATAATTTCTCATTACATTCTAAAATATTTACTCAATACATAGCTTGTGAGCATATATTATTACATCATTTTTAAAAACCATAGAACGTAATTAAGAATTCGTTTATATTAAATATTACTATCATTCCATTTTAATAATACTCCATGCACTATTTTTCCGGTCGTATGTTATTACATGAAAAATTATGAACTAAAGCATAAAAGTTTTGTTTTTTTGTCAGAAAGTACGAAACATGACACTGCAGCCGTTTACACCAATCAAACGAAGCTAGTTCCATATTTACTCAAAAATTTGCATGCCAAAAAAATTATTTTCTTGGTAATGGTGCAAAACAGCACTATAAGAACAAATTTCAAATGGTTAACTTAATGTATCACGAAAAAAATTTTTCTATAAAAGTAGAGTGGCACTGCTATGCGACTGCGCACGGAAAAAGTGCCTCTGATGGTATCGAAGCAATTTTCAAGCGGGAAGCAGCAAGGTATAGTCTATTAAGAAAGCCGACAGAAGCAATACTGTCACCACTTCAACTGCATAACTGGGCACAAAACCAAATGGAAAATATATCTACAATCTATTACACTCTTAAGGAACATGAAAGATGTCAGAGACATTTGCAATGCAGATTTGCCAATGCTCTTGCAGTTCCAGATATATTAAAGAATGATTCCTTTATAGTGGAAAAAGAAGAAATCCTATTGATCAAAAGGTATTTATACGCTTCCGATGGTTGTAGATTGACATACAATATAAAACTTTGAGTCTGTATTAAACAATAAATACTATATTGACACACAACAGTTTAGAAATTAATTACGTCTTTAAAAATGTTGGGAAAAATATTTTCCACACAGACGCTTCATAAGAAATACATTTCGTTTCATTTCACTAAGCTGAATTAAAAATCACAATTTCCAAATATACTACGAAAAAAAGCATAATTCTGTTTCGCCACATTGGATACGTCTTTCTTATATTTTAAAACCTCGTATAAGATTCGTTATGTGAGATCTGGATAACTCTATAAATTTATTTTAAAAATACAATTTTATCCTTTACTTGTTATCTGCTATGTGAAATCCATCGTTTTGATTTTTAAGTCCGCCATCTTAAGTTGCATAAGTTTATATGTAGATTTCTAATAAGCAAGGAATAAATACTTTTATAACATGTAAAATTATATGTCATACTCCATTAACTACGATTTGTTAACTTGCGTCATGATTTTTAATGGACTCCGGCCCCCATCATAAATATAAATGATTAATTTTATAAAATTTCCCATCGTCATCAGAAACTAGAGGTTAAAAGATCGATTTTAAGCACTAGTAAACCTATGCGAACTTATTACAGATTCATAGCAGCGGGTGGTCCCCTGTTTAAAAGTACTCGAATTTGGTTCCGCCACTTTTGATCCGCCATTTAAAATTTTTTTGATTTTATAATATTAAATTTTTTTGATTTTATAATATTTGTTACGTGCAATCTAGGGGACCCAAGAAAATTTATTTTAAAAGTAATTTTTTTCATTCTTGTACACCATTTTGAATCCACCAATTTGATTTTTGAGTCCGCCATTTAAAGTTTCGTAAGTCTAAAGGAAGATTTCTGATAAGCAACGAAAAACTGTTTTCAAAACATTTAAAATATGTTTTATATAGTATTAACTGCGATTTGTAAAGTTTCTTCATGGCACTTAATCAATTTTGGCCGCCATGTTGGATCCAAATAATATAGTATAAAATAAGGCCCACCAGCATTAGAAACTAAAATTTAAAACCTAAATTTTAAGCCCAAAAACAATCTCTAGACGCAAAATAATGTTAAGCAGCAGGGGTCTCCCGTTGACAAAAAATGCCCGATATATATATATATACACACACATATATATACACTAGTGGGGCTTCGCCCCCTGCGCGCTCCGCGCGCCAACCCCCGAATTTCAATATTTTTATTCTCATGTCTGAAAAATAAATGAAAAAGTTTTTTTTTTAATTCACATATATACGTACAAACATATATAACCAAAGCGATCTCATAAAAATTCGCTAAAAATTTGAACAGATATAGACAATACATGAAATTAGTTTACCGATTTATCAAATAAGTGTTAATTATTTAATACTTATAGTGACTTTACTTGGTATTTAAGGTTAATATTGATCACTATGCAGATGAATACAATATTTACGCAATCATTATTATTACAGAAATTGTTATAAGCCTTTGTTTGTTATCCTTGGTCATTTAAGAATCAATTATGGATATAAGTTTATAATAAGATATCATTTTGAAATTCTTCCTTAATATTTTTAAATGTAAATTGTTCATATTATTTTGTATTTATGTCATGTATATATTTTTATGTACTTTTACATTTACTTTGTTTGTTTCATAACTATCAAAAATTCTTATCCTCTTATATTATTACTAATATTATTTTCACTTTAGTAACTTTTGTAATTGATTATACATACTACAACTTGTTATGACTTTTTTTTCATTTACATATTATTATAATTTATAACGCGTAACATATTTCTGAACTTCATATCTTTACTGTCGTGCCTTATTTACTTACATAAATATCTTATATTTTCATATGAATTATCTTTCTCCGGCATATCGCTTTATCATCTTTTAATCCTATATTTCTGACTGACATTATTAAAACTTCATTTGATTTTTTTTTCCTCTTTACATAGCAATGTGTGCATTGTATATTTTTTTCTTTCTTTGCTTATCCCATAGTTTATCAATTAAAAACTTCTAAACTCACCGATATCTTTTTATTGTTGCTTTATTTTTCTCTCTGCTTTTTTCTTTTTTATACATTTAGCAGATAATAAAAATGTCAATTACCATATAGTTTTTCCCTTTTTTTTTGATTGACAAAAGTCTTCCTTTCCTTTGAAAAATTATCTTTGATTTCGTCAAGTTTGTTTTCCTTCGTTGTTCTTTTTATAAATCCTATCGTTTTGCAATCCTCCACTTTTTCATGCACAACTTTATCTTCTTTGCCTATTTTGTATTATTTTTATTAATTAAGTCCGTTAATTCTTCGATTAGTCATGATTGAGGCCACCTGTTCTTGTCCATTTCTGTTATGTGCAAAAAGTAAATTTATTCCCTTCTTCTTATGCCTATTTCTAGACTAACCCTTCCCACCTCCATTTGTCATATAATCCTGGTACGTTTGCATTTAAACCGAACATGATACTTGTAAATCTGAATCAATTTTTTTACCTTTTTCTTTCCTTTCTCATTCCAAAAGCCATGCCTACCTTGCCCGCCTCCAGCTTCCGTATATAAGAGCGTCCAGCGAGATCGGGCCCCCTCGCGCGTGAGGCGCATTTTTTGCTCGAGCACACTGTCTTCAACTCTCTCGTACGGATTGGGAAAAAACTAAAAAAACAATAAAGAAATAAAAATCGATAGATTTTGACCTGCTTTTCATGATGGTTCTATTATTTTTTGCAAAAACCTTTTTTTGTGTTGATATGTCTTTGAATTTTTTGTCGTTTCTGGCAAATTTGCCACAGTTTTAAAAATTAAAATTAAAACGAATCAAATGCACAATACTAATAGAGTGAGAGAGCAAGAAATTCGTAAATTACAAGCAAATAAAGACGTTGATATTGGGTCAGCCACGGTTGACAGACAACTGTATAGTTATAGTACAAACTGTAGACTCACTGATAACTACTTAACATTCATCAAAACATAGTTTACGTTATGTATAAGTAGAAGTCATAAACTTTACTCGATCCGCTGGATAGTTCACTAACAATGGAATTTTCAACCTAAAAAACTTCAAAGTTTCAATTTGTTCCAAAATTTCTTTAAGGATCGTATAGTACTGTATTTGAGTTAGCATACTAACTTATTCGTATTTTTCATTATTCTGTCATTCAATAATTGAAATAGACATTGTTAAAGTCATTTACATATATTTTTTATTTTTTATACATAGTGTAAATTATAAACTTTTTCAGATATTTTAATTTTGATTGGTATCAAATAAAAAATTATGTGTAACTATAAAGGAAAAGCAAAATATTAATAAACTATGGGAACATAAACTTTTCGGCTGATCTGTCCGATCGTTGTAATAATGTATGATCATACTATGTACGTTATCCCGAAACACAATAGACTACTGCTTAAATTCTGAATTACTAAATAAATTATTAGTTAATAAACAGTTTCAGCGGGCAATTCGTTTGTAATTAGGTAAATTTTGAATATTTGCCATTTAATGTAAATGTTTATAATTTTGTGCAATAGGATTATTGTTCAAACCCTTCGTCAGAATTTGTACGTGTTCTTTAAGTAATTCACCATTTTTCTGCAAACGTTTTTCAATTACAGTGTAATCGTCATAAATGTATAGTTGAGAAGAAGACGGTTCTTTATTTTTTTCTAGAAATAAAGAATTTGAAGTGCTACGACGTACTTGGCCTTGAATTTTTAAATTGTAAACTGCTTTAGTATGATCATGTATAACATTAGCATTAAATGTGGCGAATGAAAAAATATTGTTGTAATAACGTATCAAATGTCTGTAATCATTACTATTAAGTAAAAGATTATGTAAGTTTTCGTCATATTTACTTAAAGGGGATAAAATTATCTTCCCTTTTTTACAACAATAAAATTTTTTACGTTTTTCTTTCCAAAATACTGCCGAACAATGTTCACATTTAACAGTCATTTTCCTGAAATCATTTAGCAAATCGATCCGTATATTCTCATCATCAAGATCGTTTTTACAATGTAATTTTTTTTTTTTTTTTTTTT
>JAPYYV010020963.1:0-10552 GCA_030522625.1 Copidosoma aretas
CAATGCTCAATAACTGTGTAGTATACCAACTGAAATTTTCATCATAATATAAAACAACTTTTTTATTTATTTATTCAAATGATCCCGGAATATGAAATAAAATTTACGTCTTTAAAATTATAAAAAGTATTATACAACACACATATTGGTGGTGGCAACACTTCTTTTTCAGAAATAGAAAATCTTGTGTACATAATATTCTTTAATATTTTCTGATGCTAATTATCGAAGTTTTTATGACAAAAATAATATATTTCCAATTTATTTGACTAGAGCATATTTATAATTTATTTGATTGATTTTTAGAATATCTGCTAAAATTTCCGTTAATTTCTTATGCTGATTTTGACAGAAAATGATTTTACGAATAAATTAACGTACTGGCTGAGAACAATCTCGAAACCTTAGCAACAATCATATAGTTTAATTACTCCCTATACACTCGACATTACAATACTCCAGTACATTATTACGCAACTGCTTGCACTCAGCACTTAATTTTTACACAAATTTTATTAAAGTGCAGACACTTTTTTATCAACTATATTTCACCGTGTCATATTCCGTATAAATGCAAAAAACTACAAAATGATGGAACCAAACACGTACGTACAAATATTGCGATAATATATGAATCCATAATTTGTATTAATTTAATTCATAATTTACATTTATGCATAAAAGTATTTATGAAACAATCAGAAGCGTTTTTCAAAGCTAGTCTTCTTCCGAGCGCCGTGAGCAAAGCTAGTCTTCCTCCGGGGCGCCGACATGCTTCCGACGCTAGAGCCACCTAGTGGAGTGAACACGTGATACTTTCGGACTTTCCGATCGTCGGAGTCATGATATTTTTCTCCGTGATATCATTATGATTATGTCCGAGCTGACACACCGCGATAAAAATGTTTGTAAAAACTCCTTCACTTTATAAGCTATCGAATAGGCATTACATGTTTAGCATATTCACTTGATAAGTAATGTAAATCAATGAACAAACTTATTACGGGCAAAAACTTAAACGAATAAACAATTTTGTTATATTCCTACAAGAGTCCAATCACACTAATATTGAAATATGACAATAATCAATGCCTAATAAACAAAGAATAAATTTTTATTCAATTCACATAAATATATACATTGTATCTGGATCGGATATGATTTTCACAACACAATATACCTTTATAGGTCCACACACTCGCTTGGTATAATCGCATTTCTTCTTTGGAATATAATATCAATCATCTGTTCACTTTATTTGCATATAATAAAAATGTATTCTACATTATTAGGCATTGATTGGTGTCAAATTTTAATATATGTGTAATTCGACCATTGTAAAATAAAAAAAAAGTTGTTTTTTTTTTATCAAGTCTTTGCCAGTGATAATTTCGTTCAATGATTACATTACTTATCAAGTGAAAATGCTCAACATGTAATGTCTATTCTATAGCTTGTAAATAAAAGAAGTTTTTTCAAGCATTTTCGTCAGCTGGGACATCTCAACAAATTTCTGTATTCAAATAGAACCTTTTTCTCAGGCTATAGCCATCTTGTTGATGACGTCACAAGTGAATACGCCTTATGAGAAAGATCATTATAGTCATGTGTCAACTCGGGCAATTATGATACCGGATAAAACACGCGCTACGTCTTTGCATATCTTTCAAATCACTGTGCCCATTAATAATATATTAGTCTTTCTAAACTATTCTGTTTTGCTGATTCATAGAGGAAGCTTTGCATTGGTAAAAAAAAAAGTTTTTTTTTAAATATGTCAGAAATGTTTATTATAGTGTTTGGATGAAAATATATCATTTAAAAAAATATCTGCGTGTGTGTGTGTGTGCGCATGTAATCAGTCCTGTCTCAGAAACCCTCCAACCAATTTCAATGATCCAGGGCTTGAAATGTTTGGTTTTATATCTCCATAGGGGCTCGGAAAAAAAATTCAAGTTTCATACCATTCTAAGGTTCTTATGACAATTTTTCATGTTTAAAAAGCGGTTCCTTGCTATTTTAGGGGTAAACAAATTTATAGTAGTTTTCCTACTTCGGCGTTTTACAGTCCCTCAGGCGTTGCTTCGTAAGCGCCCTCAGGCCCAGAGACCGCCCTGGTCGAATGCACATGAGTGGAGAATGCTATTTTTCCTACTTCGGGCGTTTTTGAGAGGCTGGTGCGCCCTCGATGGGAAAAATAGCATTCTCCACTCATGTGCATCCGACCTTGGAGAGATGCACATTTGTGAAGAAAACTACCATTTCCTACCGAGGGCGCACCAGCCTCTCAAAAACGCCCGAAGTAGGAAAACGACTATTTCGTACCTAGGGCGCAAAGCACAAAATGCACGCCCGAAGGTCGGGGGTTTTTGTATGTTTGTGCCCGAGGTGCGAACGGTTTTTTTGTTGCCGAGGGCACAAAGTGCAACTTTGCGCCCATGGACACACTTTGGGCCAGCGAAATCGCTTTGCGCCCACGGGCGGTAAAGCGATTCAAGGGCCCAAAGTGCGGCCCTAGGGCGCAAAACGCCAGTTGCACTTTGCACCCTAGGTAAGAAAAATTTTATTTCCTGAAAATTATATTTTAGATAATATTGAAATAACTTTATTTTCATCTCAAATCATCTGCCTACGTCATTTATTTTTGATGAAAGACAATTTTTTTTACCATCCCCACGCCGAAAGGTTGCGTGTACTCCCGCATATAAGGGAGCAAAGCAAGCCATTGTCTCTCTACTATTTGGATGCGCAGAAGCACACTGAGCATATTTTTCTCTATATGCACGTCAAACAACTAGCTGCAGCCGACTATCACTATATATACTCCAGCTGTTCTTCAGCTCGAGCTCCTTCAACGTTTTTTCGCGCAGATGTATATTTATCTGACCCATGATATTCGCGTTTTTTTATTAAGTATTACATAAAATTTGTGCTTCTCTGTTTCGGTCATTAAATAAAAGTAGTGAAAGTATAGAAGCATTTAGAGCCATGTACCGCGTATGTACATGACGTCTGTTGCAATATACGCTGTTACAAGAGATGATTCAGATGATTCGAGATTCATGATAAACTTTTCCTGGGTGATCGCAGTACACTCAACATCATTATTGTTTATTCTCTTGACAATTTGAAAGAACGAGCTTCGCTCTCGGTAAATCTAAGTGAACGTCTGTACTCGTCGCCAAACGTAAACACTGTTGATTCAAGTGTGTAGGTTAGGTTTACACTTAACGCTACATCTACCGAGACTTCAATATGCTCTAAATAAAAACACAGTTGTTTCACTAAATTTTCAAGAGAACGAAAAAGAGTACAGGCCCAACACAACAAGTATATAAGTTACTAGATTTTGAATGCACCTATGCGCTACCTTTTCCTTTTTTCGCGTTACTGTATGGTTCAACTAATGTTTTATGATCTCATATAATGCTAAACGACTTTTTTGTAAAGAACGATCCTTCGTTGTCTGGCTGATCTCATTTGTGTTAATATATATTACACGAACTTTCGGCCGGGTATGGTAAAAAAGAGTACACGCTCCACGGGAACAATGGTTTGCCATTCACTCACGGTGTGTGACGCCCTCGATTCGCTCGGACTCCAACTACACACCGGGAGGGAATGGCATACTTTGTTCCCTTGGTGCGTAATATACTATATTTTACAATCATTTATGATTTTGATTCACTATTTTCTAATTTTTGGTATTATTGAGGTTCTATAACTTTTTTTAAAAATCGTAACTCGTAACATGTACGATAATTAAATAATGTTTTTGCTAAATTTTCGTTATATTACAAATACCTACTAAAGTAACAATGCTAAATAATTAATTCGATTTTTTTTAAATAAACTAGTGTTTAACAATGTTTTTTGTACTATTTGGGTAAAAAAATTATAATCTTATTTTTAAATAATTCCATTTTTTAGATCATAAAAATATCTGTTTTACCAGTTTGAATAATCCTGATACATCGTTGAAAATAAACAGAAGAACATATCTTGAGGAAGCTTGTTGCTAATTCACTGGCAGCGGTTTTTATTACTATTTTCGTGAGCTGTCAGCTGTCAGACTCATCACGCTCAAAGAAATAAAGCTATATCGACCATAAACCCAAGCTTTTTTAGTTTGAGTCACATAATGAGGTAAGGTTTGGTTATATCAACTTGGGTGACAGGCCATTTTAGCTTTGCTGCAGACCAGCATCTGCAGACAAGGTCGCGTCCACTCGTAGATAAGGTTAGTCGAGCGGGAAATTGTAGCTGTTATTACTTAAGTGGACCAAAGCTGTTTTGGCTTGGGTTATTGGGTTATTGGCCACCGCAAGCGATGCTCGTAACTTTAGCCACTTGTGCGGAAAATCATTTTTCAAGTATCGTTGAGTAAATAACTAATACGGAGTATGTTGCTATGTATTTGTAATCACCGCATTGAATACTAATATTTTTATTGAACTTTAGATTTTATAAGTGTCGAAGACATGTGCTGCAATTAAAAAAATAAAAATTTGTGTCAGATATGCTAAAATAACGTCTTATCTTTTTTCATTTCGAGTGCAACACATACTTTTTATGTTTTTTTTTCCGTGGAATTCAATTACAATTATAAGACTCCTTGTGCGATGCAAAAGTTCCTAAAAAATGGACAATAATGTCAAAAATAACGGTCATTAGAATATCTAGTTATGTTACACCTTGTGAAAAAATAGAAAAAAATATATAGAAGTATACATTTTTTCCGATTTTGTTTTTATTTAGTATTTAAAGCTCGACGAATAAGACATACTTAACAGGTCAAATATCCCTATTGAGCCAACAGCAGCGCTATTGGCTACGTATTATGCTGAATTATATTGACATTTTATTGGTTTGTAACAAAAATAATTGTTTATCAGGAAAATATTTCTTACCAACTGATGGAGCGATAGGCGATGGGCGATATTTGGCGATAATCGAGAACTTCCTTGTCCTTGAGAAACGATATTTGAGTAAACTTTTACTGAGAAGCATCGGACTACCCTCGTACCGACTAATGTAAAAATATCATAAGTTTAAAAAATAACTTAATAGGACCCAAATTCTGTTAACTCTTATCATTTAAACTATTACAGAATCGATTGAATTATTAGACTGTATAGTGTTAATTCTGATTTTAACAATTCCTGTTCATATAAATATAGTAAAATTAGATTTATCCTCATGTAACAATCAGTGTCTCATGGAAGCAGCTATTAGTTAGCTATTCTTTTTTGGGGATGCTTTATAAAAAATTTAATTTTCACTCAATAAAAAATTATTGTTGATAGTTTGAGAAATTTTCCCTTTCATAATTTAAGGCTTAAAGTAGTTAACAGTAAGAATAGAGGTGAACGTCATGTGGCTAACTGTTTCTAACTTCTCATACAAATATACTACAAGCTGCTGTATAAATGCATCAAAGTTCATAAAACTAATTCTATTTAGGCCACCTTCAAAAGCACCTTAAGTTTAAGCATCATTTATGTTGATTAGTATGAGCAAAGCGACAAACATAAAATAAGCGTATAAAAAAGTATGATTATATGATAAAATATAATGAGTAAGCCAATAGATGCATCAGTCTACGTACGCTCTAAAGTATGTCAGAATGTCTAAAATGCTTTATAAAAGATATATTTATCTGAAATAAAAATGCAATCGATAATTTACCTTTTTGAAATATTGTTAATAGAAAGAATAATAAGAGCTTACGATAGCGTAAGTAAAATGAGATTTATATTGATATTAGCAGCGCATAAAATTTTATTTGCTGCCACACTGAAGTTTGCTTGATGAATTAAAGAATCAGAGGCACTAGTCAAAAAAGGTAGTTTTTCTAATAATCTTGTTTCATTTAAACTTATAATTAGGCGAAAGAATGTCATTTATTGTAATTTTTAAAACATTTAAGAATAATATTCATACAATTCTCAGTTTAGAAGAAAAATAGTATTTTACACGTTTGTGAAATCTCGTAAGGCCAAGCTTGCCTACACACTTAATGCATTTCTAAAACATTACTTATACCAAGTCATTTAATCGCTATTCATTTCAATAATTTATTTCATATTCAATTAATACGTTTCTTAGATACTTTCAAACCTACTCTAGGGATTTTTGTTAAAGCATTCTTTATCTTACTATGAAATACTACTTAAATGCTGTCTTACTTCAAGTACGTTAATACTAGAAGCATACGATACTCGAGACTTCAATAATCTTTGTGAGCATACACTACCATCAGTTTTCTTCGGCTTTTTAAATCTCAAAAGTGCAGATATCACTTTTTTTTTAATTTTTTAGTAACTGATGCTAATTTTCTTTTATAAATTATTAAGGAAGGAGGATTAATCATGTCATTTTAGAACATTGGCGATGAACCGTTTTTTTTTGTTCATTGACCATTATCATAATTATCGTGATCATTATTATTTGTATTTTTTCCATTTGATTAAAGGTCGTACGTATTATAACGTATTATGCAGCTTGAGGAGTGACCTCCAGCGATCGTCAAATTTCGTGGTCAATATTTACTAATTCATGAATAATGTTTTGAGTATACAATAGTTTGTGGATATCTCTTGTGTACACGGAAATCTGTCGAATTAACTTACAAAAAAAAAGGTACAAAATATTACTAATAGTATTGCTAATATTATCTTACGTCAAATAATACATCAATTTCCAACTCAAACTTCTCCAAGAAAAGATACACCGATGGAATACCTTGCCAACAATAAAATATTATCACCCACTTCCACTTCAAACACTTTTGAAATCAAAGTCGTCGATATCCATTCACTCGTTGAAACCCATACGAACTCCGACAATCCGACGATCCTTCCAGATTCATTACAATCTCGTCGAAGAAAGCCACAACCTTCGCCGAAATCGTTTCCCACCAGCGGATACACTCAGCAGCACGTCGTCGGCGGACGAACCAATCGCTTTTCCAATTCACCCCAATAATAGATCTTCGAATTAAAATCACATCGTCCGCGTCGCTTCCTTTCGAAAATAAACATACACATGTATCCGCACTCGCGGAATAAAAAATTTAATCTTCCATTGCAGGGGAAAAAACTACAAAGAGGAAGGGAGAAGAAGGCGTTATCGCGCGAAATGTAACGGGCGTGTTCTCTATTTGGTTGACGAGCAACAGATTTGCCCGTGTGCTGCGGAGGGCAAAGGAAGAAAGAGAAAAACGGGCTGGGCGGAGGGGGAGGGTATAATCCGTGTTCGGAAAAGGGGAGGGGGGTGGGATACTGCGGTAACGCGTGCGCCAGCTGACTCCGGTGATAAGGGAGTCCCGGCTCCCGAGCTTTTTGCCCGGACAAACACTTTTCTTCTTCTTCTTCTTCTTCTTCTTCTTCTTGCTAACTGGTTCGTGACTGCTCCGTCGCGTGCTTTTTGGCGAGTTTGGTGGTCATTCTAAGATTTAACTTATCCATAGGTACTGTGACCTATGCTTTAGAGAAGCTCGGGGATGATTCGGTATGTTAAGTCACTGTTGGCACTGCTCGATGGATGAAATTGGAACTGACCTCCTGCATTTTTGGCGTTCAAATGGAAATACCAACAAACTGAAATTTGCATTGTTTGGTTCGTTTTCAATGTAATATATATTAGTCAATGGCAACTTGAGTTAAAACAGTGTTTTACAGCAATATGTGCGTTTTAATGTTGTGATTTACTCTTCATGTATGCATGTAGATAGCTACGTATCAGTTTTGTTGGTTAGGTTGCACTTTCAACGTTGCTTTAGGTTTTTTGAACAATCAGGATGCTTCATTTGTCTAAAATACTGTTTTGGCTTTATGCGACTTTACAAAAAACAAAAAACACGCTGTAACTTAAAAACAAACAAAATAATTTTATTTTCAGTTTGGCGGTTTTTCTTTTTGAACGCCAAAAATTTAGAAGGTTTCAGTTCCAATTTCATGACTTACCAAGCCGAATTGAGGAATATCAATGACGACAACGACATTTTAAAGGAATGCTATTTTTCTCAGAAGTTTTGGTACGTACATTGGGATTATTTTTTTCAACAGTTTACATCGAAATGATTCATTTCGATGTAAAACTTATTTAACAATGAGTTTCAACGTCCTGTCGAATATTCATACAATAAATGTACACACGAAAACCAACGAAATTAATAACCAGCCAAGCGTTTGGTGTACTTAAAGATCGTGGGTGTTCTCTTAAAAATATCTCGGGTTGTTTTGATTTCGTTGTACCATAGATTAAAAGTAATATTGTCATGGAAATTCTGATATTATCTAGATTAGGCACTAAAGAACACGCAGGAAAATTGTTAGAACGATTGACTCCGTGGTTTATTATTAAGATATAAGGTCCCGAAATACAGTTGGACCACGATCTTCCGAGTGATTAAACGTTGGACTGATGGTTATGGCACCAAAAATTCATGTTATTTTAGTCACTATCAATGCTTAAGTACTATTATGAACTATTTGACGTATTAAAAGATCAAACTAACATTTTTTTTAATTTTTCATCGTCTAGTTATTAAGTATCATCATCATTGAAAACTCATTATTGTAAGCAAATACAACATATAGACAAACAAAAGATGTTGTTCGCAAATTAAGACAAGCAGAAAAGTAATACTCGCAACTAAAAAATAGAAAAAAAGCATATTGATCACACCAACAGAACTAAAGACATTGGAAAATTATTATGGATTGTAAAAACTCAACACGTTTTTTTTAGACAGAAAAAAAGTAGACGTTCTTACGAGAGCAAGCTCTTGTTAAAAAGTACGATACATCGAATACACTGTATAGTTGCGTGTCTCTGGATTCTGCGCCTATTCATTACACCCAGCAGGTAATTTTCATACGACCGAGGTATTATCGCTTTTTAATCACTTGCTCGTAGAAGCCAGCTATAGCCTTCATCCTTTTTTGGCCTTTCTCTCTGTAATTCTTTCCCTCTTCAACTCGCAAAGTATTTCAAACTCTTTAACCTTCGCTTCGTATCGTATGTTTTTTCTGCTTGCTCTTTTGATATTCGCTCGTTCATCTTCGTCATTCCACTTTTTTTGCTTCGAATAACTTACACTGTGAACACGATAAAGTGAGAAAAAAAACTGCCTTTAGTACCAGACATTTTGATTCAATATCAAGAAAATTAATTTCAAATATGTAGATTCCGAAGCATTTTACATTGCCGATTTCTGTTCGTCTATATCGGTTGGATTGGATGATGAAAGTCTCGATTTTTATAATGTCCTATCGTGTGTGCTAGTTCACTTGTGAATAGGACACATAATTTGCATGCATTAATATATGCACTCCATTATTCATTTTTCGGTCACAGCTACAAGTGGAATAACACCTCATTCTTCATTGTACGCTTTGTTTAGTTGTGGGACCTTTGAAAGGTATTGAATACGGTTTAATGTAGGCTCTGGCTTATTAGAAATCGCAGTATCAAAATTTGTTTTCTAGTCTTCACAAAACAACCTATCCAGTACAGAAAATTTTTCTAAATCGCATTAAATACCGCATAAGTGGATCATTCAACACTTTCAAAATCAATACTAAAACTATTTTTGTACTTTTGAAACTATCGTATACACATGCAGCTGATAAGAAAGACGGCAACTGAATTATCTGATTTCAAGGCCCAAGCTTTCTTGTCTCGCTCGCTTTTTAACGGAGCATTAAACTTGTAATAGTGTTTTATACTCGCCAGCATGAGCCATAAATCTCATCGTTGCTTTGCTCGCTAGGGTAAGCTTGAATATTCACCACCGTCACGAAGGTGGGCTTTCGTATCCACATTGCCTTGATATATTTTTTTATTCTTTTCACTTTGTTTTCTTTGAGGCAGTAACCATTCTATTATAAGTTTACGTGTGTATTCGCACGGGTGTTAGTAAAGTTTAAAAGTTGGTACAGCTAGTTGAGTTATGCTGGTTTCAATTATGGAGCATCGAAATTCGACGTCAAGGTTTCAGGTCTTATTCCGAGTATTGGGAGAACTTTACTTCTGTAAACAAACGTACAATTTAACGAAACAAATTTTGTTTTTGTTAGAGAAGACATTGGACTGATATAATGTGTTTATCGAGGACAAATTACGATTTATCATGCTCAACTTTTGTAATAAGACCGTAAAGTTTCACTTTAATAAATGATTTTACAAAAACCACGCAATATTTTGCAAATCTGCAAAATGGTTTTTGTACAGTTAGTTGAGAGCTATTAATTCTCAGTGTAATATCAAAATTCATTGAGCATATTTTGTTTTAAGGTAGTAGTTGATGAAATGACGAGACGACGAAATTTCTTGAAATTTTAAACATGTATTCGTTAAACTATTTTTGTTCTACTGTTAAAATTTCAGAAGGCTCAGCGGTGCTAAAACGAAAATATTGCGTTCCAAAGTTTAGAGTTTTAGTACATGTGTCATAGAAAAAGTCATTCCAAGAGCAACGTAAACACTGATTACTCAGCCAAGAAACGATGAATCTTTACAAAAAACTAACAGATTACGTAAAATA
>JAPYYV010020968.1:0-10456 GCA_030522625.1 Copidosoma aretas
GAAATGTTCGACGATGTTAAAAAGTTTTGTTTGGATGGTTCGTCTTTAATCGAAATAAAATCTTCGGGGGATCTATGAAAACCTGAAAAATTTCTAAGTTCCTGAGGGGGGTGGTAAGGGGGGGGCGAGGGGTGAAGAGGGAGCTTCGTCTGCATTCGATTGTTTTCGGCAATGTTCGACGTCTTTAATCGGGGGGTGAGGGGGGGAGAGGGGGGCTGAGGAAATTAGAGTCCTTACAACTATATATATATATATAGTAAGATATATTAGGGTGTCCGTTATTTACCAAATTGAATTTTTTTGATCAATTACCCTTTTCAAATTGTTTATTTAATCCAAAAATGAAAATCCATTGCCTGAAAACCAAAAATTTTAGAGTTAACATGTGCCATCAGACACATTTTTGTTCCAATTTAATTAGTACGGGATTTAAAAATTTCAACCTTCTTTTATTATTTGACGACTCTTAGTATTTTTTCTGGTTTTTGAATCAT
Source organism: Copidosoma aretas (assembly GCA_030522625.1). NCBI lineage: Eukaryota > Metazoa > Arthropoda > Insecta > Hymenoptera > Encyrtidae > Copidosoma > Copidosoma aretas. The sequence goes on from JAPYYV010020968.1 coordinate 495, forward strand.
AAAACAGAATTGCATATCACTTGGATCTGATTAATTGATGTTTTCCAGCTGGAAATAAGCAAGTTGAAAAAATTTCGGATTTTTTGTTCTTCGAAGGCTTCAAAGGCCAAAATCGAATTTTTCCAACATGCTTATTTTGAGCTGGAAAAAATCAATTAATCAAGTTAAAGTGATATGTAAATAGTATTGTTAGTTACAAGCTCTTGAATTTCATACAATAATATCTTAGCATACTTAAGGGTAGTCCAGAGAAAATTTAAGTTTCCTAAGTTATCGATGTTGTCGACATGATTTTATAGCTGTATAATAGTAATTAAATAACAATTTTATCGAGAACAAAAGTTGACGCACGTTTTTAACACTAAAAAGAGTAGATCAAGTTGTCTTCGGACTGTCCTTCAGGTTTGTCGAATTTAAATTTATGTTTGGTAAAATTAAAAAAAAAGTTTATAAAGACTATTTTGTCCATTTACTAAGTATACAATCCTCTTTGTATGGAGGGTAAAGATTATGGTGTAGGTTTAATGCTGATCTTCTTGCTATACTGTAAGACTTGAATGTTAAGTCAGCATCAAGAAGAAATATTAGTGCTTCTTCTCCAGTCATTGTTCTACTTGTAGGCCTTACAATTTGATTATGCAGTTCTTAAGCAGACTCGGTATAAATCAATTTATCGAATACTTTTATAAGCTGTACACTGTTGTCTAATTTTAGTTTTTTTCTTACAAGTGCAACAGATTCCTCTTTTGATATGATTTTATTTAGCTTAAGAACTCATTAATCCTTAAATTTTTGTGATAGGTCTTCGAATTATTTTAGTTTTTTAAATCTGCAAGCTGTTGTTACAGAGTGAATTATTTACAAAGCTTAAAAAAATGCTAGCTGTTTTAAAATACTTTTTTTCAATTAAAATGACAATAATTCAATTACAACCACATAAATGATGACAAATGAGTATAATCAACAAGGCTTACATTTAAAATTATTTGTTGAAAAAAAGGTTTTTAATGCTACTTACGTCCATTTTCAGCAATAGTAGGTTCCGTCCTACAGTAGTGTTTGCGTTAAATCGAAAGCTGTTCTCAAGCCACTTACTATAACTCTTAACAAAATCATTATAATTTCGTCTGTTTTTTGAAAGTTTTTAACTTTTTGATAATAATTATTGAGAAAACTTTGTTCCAATCTCCTTTTTCATTCATTTTTCACATTCTCACTATCGTTTAAGTGCCACTTACTTATCAAAAAATTAATTACTGCACTTTTCTGCACTTCACACGTAAATTGTTTGTTAATATTAAGAATTAAGATGATTTCTTTATGTTTCATGTGTAAGGAGCACATTTTTCAAATTTACTTTCAAACAGAAGATATAAATGCTATGAATGTTGCAAAACTTACTGGGGCTTCTGTGTTAAAATCTTTATTCAGTATAAGCATTTGTTTACCTTTATGATGAGCTAAGGGCAGTACTTTAAAAAATTGGTCAGACTTAGTTCAGTATTAGTAAAATGTTACTTCAATATTTGTGCGTATGTGCCAGGGCTCAAATGAGGGCCGATCGATCTAGACATGAGCAAATATTTAGAATCCCTTTAATATAATCTTTAGATTATTGAAGTATGTGATAAAGTATAATGAAATACAACATGTTCTGCAAAGGTAAAAGCCTTAGTTCAATTTGTAGTGATGCTTAATGAATAATGCTCATTTAAGTTGTCCATAAAGTAGTTAAACAATGTATAGAAGAAAATACCGTACTACTCACTAAGTTTTTCACACTTTATACACACTGTGCATAGTATAGCACAAGTATAATTTTGCTACTAGCCTTTAATTTATACTTGGCACTTGTGAAGAAAGGTGAAGGGAAATAAGGAATCAAAGGAAAAAAAGAAAGGAAACGAACTCGTTTCGTTCTCGACCACTAGCTGAACTCTTTAGTACGGCGTGCTAGTGGTCTTAGCCGTAGACAAACACGACTGATACTTGCACTGATACGCTTCTATATTATGCGATGGCAAGATTGATACAGTGTGACGAGATTTATGGATGGTGGAGGACGAGGTGACACCGAAAGCCGGTATGGCTTCTATCAATATATTAATTTTACTTGATGATAATCGAATACATGTATAGCAGAAAATACTGCACTACTTACTAAGTTTTTCACAAGGTCGTCTACGGCTAAGACCACTAGCACACCGTACTGAAGAGTTCAGCTAGTGGTCGAGAACGAGACGAGTTCATTTCCTTTCCTTTTTTCCTTTAATTCCTTATTTTCCTTCACCTTTCTTCACAAGTGCCAAGTATAAATTAAAGGCTAGTAGCAAAATTATACTTGTGCTATACTATGCACAGTGTGTATAAATCGTGATTATCTTGTAAATCTTAGTAAGTTTTACACTACTATGTGAAAAACTTAGTAAGTAGTACAGTATTTTCTGCTATACATGTATTCGATTATCATCAAGTAAATGACACTAAAATTATTTAATATAGTTAAACAATTATTAGCTGAGAAGTACATGTTACAAGTACATCGCAATATACAGTTAATCATAACTAACGTTACGATTCACTTATAGAGATCTTGTATAAGTAGAATCACTTAGATGACAGAAAAATTAATCAACACCCTATTTAAGCCACAAGTTGTGCATATTTAGCTGATATTACCTACTAAAACAAATAATTAATTATAAAGTCGTCTAATTATAAGTTTAAATTGTCATCCAATCAGTGACCCCAGGCTAAAATTTTGAGGGTATGAAAAATCCTGACGTGATAAAGTTAAATAGACCTTAGATTCAGAATCAGGGACCCCAAAAACATATAGTTAGTGTGGTCAGACGTCCTATCAAATTTTTCCAATTTTTTTTGTGATTTATTCTCGTTATTAGGCTAAAATTTTGAGGGTATGAAAAATCCTAAAGTGATTGGGTTTAATAGACCTCGGATTAGGATTCAGCGACTCCGAAAACGTATAGTAAGTGAGGTCAGACGTCCGATCAAATTTTTCCGATTTTATTTGTGGTTCTGTGATAATAAATTTTTCGAATTTCAGATATTTCGCAGCTTGTTGTTCAAAACCACTAATCGGTAACCCTATCAAGGAAAATCAATTTCTATAGTAGATCCTGCAAAGAGTAGAATAAGTCCAAAAACCAGTATGATCCACTAAAATTCGCTCAAAGCTAGGTAAAACAGCATTATTTGACGATTTGGAAGCACTGTGTGGCGGCTTAGATAAAAAAATTTAAGTTTAATACCTTACTAAGGTTTTTATAACGATTTTGATGGTAAAAAAACCGGTTTTTTGATACAAATTTCTAAATTGTAACATCTGATAGAGCTTTAAAATATCTACATTTTTCATTTTGAATTATTTCGACAACATATTTTGTTCAGTTTTTATTAAAGAAACACTGAGATTTTTGTAGGAAATCTCTTATGTCTTAGAAACCTTTCGAGTGATTTCGATAATTCAAGGCGTAAAATATTTGTTTTTATATCCTTGTATTAATTCCAAAAAAAATATAAGTTTTCTACCTTATTAAGGATTTTTCACCGATTTCTATGGTCAAAAAGAATGATTTTTTACTTATTTAAGGATAATAAAAATTAAATTTGAATTTCTAATTAGTTACATCTGATAGAACTTTGAAATAGCTTTATCTTTTATTTTCAATCATTTCGATAACATATATTGTTTGGTTTTAATTTAAAACAAAACTGAGATTTTAGTGGGAAATCACCTATGTCTTAGAAACCTTTCTAGTGATTTCGACGATTTAAGGCTTAAAATATATGTTTTTACATCTTTGTAATAATTTTAAAAAAAATTGGAGTTTAATACCTTATTAAGGTTTTTATAACGATTTTTATGGCCAAAAAACAGGTTTTTGTGAAAAATCACTCAAAAAGTAGGAACCTTTCGAGTGATTTTGATGATTTAAGGCGTAAAATATTTCTTTTTATATCCTTGCAATCATTAAAGAAAAAAATTAAGTTTTTTATCTTATTAAGTTTAGTGTAACGATTTTTTATGTCAAAAAAACGGTTAATTGCTACTTTTAGGGTAAAAAAGTTTAAAATCGATTGCCTTAATAGTTGTATCTCATAGAGCATAAAAACAGCTTTTTTATGAAATAAAAAAATTTCGTTGACTAACTTTCGCTTTTTTTTATTAAAGAAAGTCTACAATTTTGCTTCTTCTTAGAGAAAACTTTCTATCGGGAAAAAAAAAAATTATGTGGAAATACGTTAGAAATGTAAAGTAGAAAAATACCATTTTTAGAAAATTCTGCCTGTTTGTGTGTGAGTGTATGTGATCAATCATATCTCAGGAACCCTACAGTAGATTTCAATGATGCTGGACTTTCAATTATTGTTTTTATATTCTCATAGTATCACGGAAAAAAATTGAAGTTTTAAACCTTATGATGGTTTTTTCAACGTATTTAATGGCCAACAAACTGGTTTTTTACTTCTTAAAGGGTAAAAAAAATTTAACTCGAATTTCTAAATAGTAACATCAGATAGTTCTTTATAATAGCTCTATTTTCCATTGAGAATCATTTTGATTTTCGTGGAAAATCACTCATATCTCAGAAACATTTCGAGTGATTTCAGTTATTCAAGGTTTAAAATATTTAAAATTCCTTGTATTAATTTTAAAAAAAAAGTTCAAGTTTCATACCTTATTAAGGTCGTTATAACGATTTTCTACATCCAAAAAGCAGTTTCTCGCTAATTTCAGGGTAACAAAATTGAAAATCGATTTCTTTGATAGTTGTATCTCATTGAGCATAAAAACAGTTTCATTTTAAACCAAAAAATTTTTTTTACGGTTTCTGATATTGTTTTATTGAAGAAAATCTATAATTTCTTTCCTTGAATCAGTCATGCCTCAGAAACCCTACAAATGATTTTAATGATCTAGGACTCAAAATTTTTCTCTTTAAATCCCTATATAGGTTTACAAAAAGATTCAACGTTTTATACCTCATTAAGGTTGTTATAGCAATTTTTAATGCTGAAAAAACAGTTTTTGCTGTTTTTAGAGTGAAAAAGTGATTCCATTAATAGTTACATTCTATAGATAATTGAATAGCTTTACATAATTCAATAATATTTTAACTGCGAGATAGTTATATTACGTATATCGATTTCAGTAGTAAATTCTAATTATTTGTTTAATTTTTTCTGATTCAAAAAAATTTCAACAATATTTTTTGTACTATTCGGGTAAAAATTATGTTATTTTTAAAATTATTTCACATTATGGTTCATCAAAATAGCTTTTTTTCACATTTTAAATCATTTTTAAATTTGTTTTATTTTGTTTTTGAACTACATGATTGCACAATAATGTTGTTGAGGAAACTTTGTGCTAATTTATTAGAAGCGGATCTTATTTGATTTACAAGCTATACATCAGTTAATTAAACTGTACGACACACATTTTACTATTTTTCAACTAAAACAACCGTTTATTTATCGTATTCAATTTTATGAGTTCGAAAACTGAAACATAATAATTATTTTTGCCGATTTACGATGATACAAAATATTTTTAGATTTCTAAGTTTTGAAGTAACCGCGAACATTCTCTCGAAATTAAAGCATAATTTATCAATACTGAACTATACTATATACTATGAACGTTATTAGGCATCTAATATCTGTACGCCTGCAATGAAAACTTGCTGAACATGGCTATATGCCTGACACTCAGGGCACATAAATTGACCAGTAGCTGGATCGTGGTACCTAGAAAAACTCTTATATGGTCACACTCAATCTGCACACAAACATACATGCCTATAACTACTGGTCATGTACGTCGGTAACTTCCATGCATCGTGACGGACCACACATGCTACACAGGGGACGACTTATAGTCCCTCTAGAAGCCTCCTTATCCTTTCAGCTAAAAAATAGGAAGTTAAAACACGCTGCTTACAAAAATATTTTAATTATTTACTTATGGCGTAACAGACTATTGTGTTCGCGAAAAACTAAAAATGTTTCCATTGTTTTTCTATGTCTTCCTACGGGTTTTACCGTTGAAAGCTTAAATAATCCACATATATTTATTATAGTTCTGACATAAGATTGATCCTTAGAAGACTTACACTTTTTTGCGACGTTACTTTATTGACGAAAATAGGTTAGGAGCGAATAAATTTAGAAATAAAATTTTAAAAACGAAATAAAACGTGTTATACATAAATAAACGAATTAAATTATGTGTTAAAAAACATCTAATTATTTGATATAATCCAAGGAACTTTTAACACGAGGGGAATAAAAATTGATCTTTTTTTCAATAATATATACTGATCTATGCAAATATGGACAGCAAAATCTTTTTGCTATAACCGACGCATATATATCACTTATTATACGAACACCTTATGTTCACCTTATTCCTTACTCGGCACACTATTGCGAAAAACATATCATTTGAAACGGATTAGATTTTATTAGAGTAAATTTCATGTAAACACGCTTGATTACGCCTTGATCCATCTCTCGATGAGGATACAGCTCGTTGACCCTTGCTGTCGGTACGGCAAAACCATTGGGAAACAATTCTTGTGGAAGTAAAGGTAGAGCAAGAGCCGTTTCCAGTATGTCCACGTGGGTGTCAGACGGTATGCACATTTGGTTGCACCAATACTTAATAAGCGCCGGTACGAAAAATGAATGAATAAAAACCTAAACGATAATTTTCCAAACGAATATATTACTCCAGGAATGTTAATAGATAATTATCTTTCATCTTATTTTTGGAGATTTCAACAAAAAATTTGAATCATATGTACACATATTGTCAGAATAAAACTTCCGAAAGACATCTTGACGCTGGTAATTAAGACACCTACAAGATTTCTTTCAGAAATCTTAGACATTTGTTTTTATTGGGTCATATGTTTCTGCACACGTACCGTCAGAAAAATCGTTGATTAATGGAACATAATATTTATTATCCTTGACTTTTTGGATAAAGAGAGAAAAAAAAATTTAGAATCAAAACCAGTCGAAATAATTCTAAAACCACAATTACTCAATAAAATAAAAAATTAACTTTTGGCTACAACCTCCAGAAATACGAAAAAATACATAAAATCTTAATCAATAATGATTAAATTTTATTGATATTGTAATAAATACTGAATATTAACGCTACCTGTTTGAGTTAAAAGTTGCACCCCGATATCCGAGCATCAGGAAACGTATGTCTAGCTGCGTTGATTGCCGCTCTCTAATAGTCGATTATCAACAAATTGACCTGAGCTAACTCTGGAATCTCTTCAATGATCGCCGCCTACATCGCTCGATACATCGCTTTCGTACGTCTTGATGTCAAAACAAAAATTGCCAGGAAGCCCTATCGTACAAAATGTGGCGTTGCATCATACAATAAAGGTTTCTACTTACAACCAGGGGCGGCATTACTGGTACGAAAGGTGTGGAAAGCTCCATATCATAAATTATTCATGGTATGGAATTCCATACCTACAAGACAGGCTACCCTTACTGATTATGTAACAAAAAATTTTCAAATGCAAACTACTGATGAACGTATGTTAAATAATTTCATTTAAAATTCTAAAATCAGTCATCTAAAATTTGAGATAATAATTTTTTATGTAATTGGCTAAATTTTTTTGATTTCAATATTAAATCGTTTAACCTTCTCTCATTTAATGTAAGAGCCTTAAGTAAGAGCCTTAAAAAGTGGCGTAAAAATGACCAGCTGAGCGCTTACAAGACATATTTATAGGCTGTTTAGGGTTATTAGGCTCAGGCTCAATGGTTTGGAATTCCATACCATAAAAAAACCGCTGCCAAAAAATTAGCACAAAGCTTCCTTAACAACATTCTCCTGCAATTATTTAAGTAAAACAAATAAAATAAAATGTTAGAATGGTTTGGAATGTAAAAAAAAGCTATTTTTATGCTCTCTGACTTGGCATTATTTCGAAAATTATATAATTTTTACCTGAATAGTACAAAAAATATTGGCAAAATTTTTTTTTATTGAAAACAATTGAACAAATAACCGGAACGTATTACTAAAATTGATCTACGTGATATAACAATCTTGTGAGTAAAATATTATCGAATTATATAAAGCTATTTGATCATCTATAGAATTTAACTATTGATGTAATCACTTTTTAACTCTAAAAACAGAAAAAACTGTTTTTTTTAGCATTAAACATTGCTACAAAAACCTTAATGGGGTATAAAATGTCAAATCTTTTTGTGAACCTATATAAGGATTTAGAAAAGAAAATTTTGAGTCCTAGATCATTAAAATCATTTGTAGGGTTTCTGAAGTATGAGTGATTTAAGAAAAAAAATTTCAAATTTTAATCCATAGAAAAATATGAAATACCGTAAAAAAAATTTTTTAGTTTAAAATCAACTGTTTTCATGCTCAATGAGATACAACTATTAAAGAAATCGATTTTGAATTTTGTTACCCTAAAAGTAGCGAGAAACTGCTTTTTGGATGTAGAAAATCGTTATAACAACCTTAATAAGGTATGAAACTTGAACTAATTTTTTTCAATACAAGAATATAAAATCAAATATTTCAAGCCTCAAAACATCGAAATCACTCGAAAGATTTCTAAGATATAAGTGATTTTCCACAAAAATCTGAGTATTTCTTTAATAAAAACTATACAAAATATTTTATCAGAATGGTTCAAAATGAAAAATAGTGCTTTTTTAAAGCTCTATCAGATGTTACTGTTTAGAAATAAAAATTAAATTTTTTAACTCTTAACGAAGTGAAAAACCTGTTTTTTGACAAAAAATCATTATAGAAATCTTTACAAGGTATAAGACTTAATTTTTTTTCCGAGCCGCCATAATGATAAGAAAACAAAAGTTTTAAGCCCAGAATCATTAAAATCTACTGTTCCTGAGATATGACAGATTACACATACACACAGACAGATTTTTTTCTAAAAATGGAATTTTTTTACTCTAGACACTATATAAGGCATTTCTAACGTATTTCCACAAATTTTTTTTTTCCGATACAAAGCTTTCTCCATGAGGAAGCAAAATGTAATCTCCAAACCATAAAAAAATACATAGTTCCGCCCCTGCTTGCGACAGTTCGAATTGTTATGCATATGATCTTTGATTTTTCCAATTTTAATAAATTTAGAGTGAAATAAAAACATTTATGTAAAAAACTGTGGATTAAACTTTAAAAAAAAACGAAAATATAATTGAATACGCGCTGCAGATGATATAAATTTTATGGACTGACATCGTAATGTTACGTACTTACATGTAAAAAAAGGAACTTCAACGCAAAAGCGGAAAAAAAATTTTGAATTGTAACAGATAATAAAGTCAATAAAACACTGATACTATCTATTTCTTACTTTACATAACGCTGCTCTTCTCGACAGTTAGGTGATTGTTGATACATTATTTTCAGCAAACGTTTAGTCATACAATACAAAAATCGAAATTCATATTACTTACAAACATCCAAAACATAGAATCATTCCATCAGAAATTGTACACTATTCCATTAAATATGAGTAAGTCTCTCACCGAATCATATTTTCGTATGTGTGTGGTGTACATTTGAGCGATGTCATTAGGCCTGTTAATAATAGTTATTATATTTGAATAATATAGAAAATAAATCAAATATTTGACTTTAGTAAGTAATCAGTGATCTGTTGGAGGCGATTTCGAGAAAACGAGTGTAATTATTCTCTATGATTCTTTTTGCTAGGATCGCCAACTATGTGTCGGCCTTATCTAGCTTTTTTTCCGAATACATTAAACGAAAATCAAACAAAATCTAATGATTGGCGGAAGAATTTTTTGAAAAATGCACTTTTAAGCATTGTGCCAATAGTAAGCAAGAATGAAAAAAATCATCCCCGAGTGCGGTTTGAACACACGACCTT
>JAPYYV010020979.1:0-10901 GCA_030522625.1 Copidosoma aretas
GACTGGTTCGAGCGCGCGCTCGGCCGTGGCTTTTTTTGCGGGCACCGGTCAATCTAATTAATACGATTAGAGACGCGCGCGCGTACCGCGGGTCCGCGCGGATCGGACGTAAATCCGCGGCGTCCCCGAGGAGGATGCCTCGTCGCGCGGGCGCAAGAAACCACCGGCGTACGGTACATCGCGACGACGCTAAATCATGCCCCCCACTCGAGGAGGGGGGGGGGGGGCATGCATCATCTTATTTCGACGCGCCCGGGTCGGAGCCCCACTGCGGGCTGACCCCTCGCGCCGCGTCGACCCCGCGTTCGCAATTAGCTGCTCGTCGGGACGCGCGCGAGGGGCAGAGGGGGGAATTAATTAGCGCGGCGGATATTTCATGCGCCGCGAGTCACGAAAGTTGGGGCCCCGGCGCGCTGACAGCGGCAAAGATAATCTCGCGGCACGAAGCTCCCCCGATTTGAAACACGTCCGCGCGGCATAGCGGTCCATAAATCTGTCATAAGCCGCGCATCGCGAGGGCATTGTACACGGGTAGGCTAATGAGCGAACTGGCGCGAGATTTTTTCGGCGTTTTACCGTGAATTTTTCGGGTGTCGAAACGTGTGCGCCAAGCTAGTGCCATTTTGAGGGGATTGTCGTTTTCTCCAGAGATTCTTTTGAAAATTACGACGAGCTCGTTTTATCGTTGTACGAATAACATGTCGGAATTTCAGGAGGCCTTTTCAATTTTTGGAAATCGTCATTCCAAATTTCATGAGGCCTACTTATAGCTTCATTATTGTTTTGAAGATTTATTGACTTGATCCATAATGTTATTTGCACATCTATGCAGTGGTACAGGATCAAATAAACGTCAAATACCAACCACTCATATCGCTGGTGTTGAAAGTACGTGAACCAAAAACTTGTATCTCAGGTTTGAGGTGCTTATCACGAATAACTCCCCTTACCCTTCCGCTGCATCGGAATTCGTACACGGTGAAAATGTATTTTCCGACGGCAAACACGCGATAAAAATCATCCTGCACATCTGATTGGCCCCCCCACGCGACGCAAAACAAAAAGGGTAAACACAACAAACGCGGGATGTATCTCCCGATTGGGTGTACACAGGCGCGCATGTATCGGGACATGCTCGCTTCGTAGACTGTGCGGAAGGGACTTCCGTCACGCGCAAGGCCGTCCTGGCACGGGAGCCGCGAGTATAGTGACGGAAGCACGCCGACTGGGTGTGCCGGGGCGGAGGGAGAGGCCGGGACTCGTTGGAAATTCAGGAACCGCTCGAGGGGGTGGCTTGGGCCGGGACTGCTGTTTGCTTGGGGGAGGGAAAAATGTTGCCGGGGAAACGAACGTGACGGGGCGCAGGCCCGTGGTCTTTGATTTGAATGGAAATTCCTATCGTCGGACTCTCCCCCGTTTGTGGAACGGGAAAACAAATTGCCTATCTGAGTGTGTTGAATCCCATTCACTTTGGATAAATTGACCGACCGTGGGATAATAATTGATTCACGAAAGGGGTCGATAAGTGAAAGCAAGAGCAGATGGAGGAATAGGACGGGGAGGGAGACGTACTAGGTCGCTTGAGGGGAAAAATCGAGTGAAAATCATTTCAGTTCGCGCAAAAACGGCCATTGGAAGAAGAAAATCTTGCCATCCCCCGCTCTCGAATGGGTCGCCGGCAGAAATCGGAAAAGAGGAAAAAGGAGCTAGGGAAGTGAGGGAAATGGGGAGGGGGTAGAGCGGCAATCTTCCGATTGTCCAATCTTCGCGTGCGCGCGCCGATTACGTAAATTTCGAGTGAGTGCAGAAGAGCCGCAATTTTCTCGAGGGCTTCCGCCGCCGAGCTGCCACGAGCAAAAGGCCCTGTTATTTTCCGTCTGAGCTGCCATAACCGCGGAAGAGACTTTCTTCCCCTCTTCCTCCTTCCCTTCTCCGAATAATCTGAAAAGAAGAGAGACAGGGGGGGGGGGGGGGGGAGGGAGGGGGCTAAAAGGCATCAGGAGGCGGGGCAAGGGGGATGGGGGGGAGGGGGAAAAGTAAGGCAGAATAGACGGAAATTTTCCCTTGCGAGCGCACGACGGTCAATACGAGCGCGACGTCCGGCCTCTTTCGGAGGAAAGCCCTCTTCCATTATGAGTGGGGGCACGGGCGCTGCACGTACTTCTGAAAGACTTTCTGCTCTCGCGCACTTTTTTCCCATTTTCCCACCGCCACCCTTTTCCCGCTCCTTTCGAGCTGAGCGTCCTGTAATACACGACCAAGTATGGGGATGGAATGTACGTTTGGACTAAATGTCGGGGAGCGTAGTTTTATTTTGTCTCCCGTGCGAATAAGTTGGCTGATTACAGCAACTTCCGTTTAAATAGTAAGCTGAATTGAAATATTCGGGTTTGCGTTGAAATTTCAAGCGGAAGATCGTTACAAAGCTCCAAAACAATACTTCAAAAAGTATACAATCTTGAGCAATTACAAAATTATAAATAAAAGAAAAAATATTCATGAAACAGTTTATTAATCAATAGGCTCCGTTAATCGCACGATTTTTGATCATCGAATTTATTTTTGTTTCAGGTGAGTTGAGCGCACGACGTTTTACGGAAACTTCACTGAGTAAGTCCCAATGTTTCCATTAATATATTCGCAATTAGTACGCATAAAAGCCACAATACAAATTCCATAATAACAAAAATTTTCGAGCCAAAAACAGCACAAAACAAAGTTGCGCTCGATAAACAGCAAAAACAGTGTTTGCCCGACGTAAACTTGAAACCTCCGCAGGGAGGAAGTGAAAAAAATAGAGGGAGAGGGAAAAAAAATGACTCGTGTCAACAAAGTAATCCAACATACATTTAATTATACAAGGGCAATATTTTCGCAGCGTTTCGCAAGGAAAAAAATTCACACTTTGCTAAACTACCAACACTCGTGCGAATCGTAAGACACGCGCTCCCGCACAGACGGTACAGCAGCAGCAGCAGCTCGCGTTAATATTTACCCTCGAATTATCCGTAATGTCCAAAGAAAACGGAAGGAACGGTACGTACAGAGAGAGAGAGAGAAAGGAGCGGGCCTCTATTAGATTATCGAGCGCGGCGGGGGAGTGCGCGCGTATTATATACACACACAGCAGTAGCAGTTACTCGCCGACTTCCAGCATACCAGTATACGTGTGTCCACGCACACCCTCCGACCGCCCCCATGTAGCCATTGTCTCGCTCTCCCTTTCTCTCTGGGACGCATATGTACGAGTATGGGGGGGGCAAGATTCTCCTCTTCTCGTCTCGCCGTCCTCCTCCAAATCTATTTATTTACGCACTTTTAAGGGCGACGCCGCCTCCACGTCTACCGCGTCGAGGCGATCGCTCTCGGAGAGCCCTTGTAGCGGTTCAGTACAGCACTTCTCGGCCTTGGCCACCCCCTCGCGCGCGAACGTAAATTGGCCGGGAATTGATTTTGCCAATCGCGCATGCGTCTCCCTATAAATGTAGTCCAGTAACTTATAGCTTTCTTTTCGCTCCTTTTCAACGAACTTTTGGTGGTGCGAGTATGTTGCACGAAGGTAAAATCGGTCCTCGCCCCTGCAGCTCTCGAAAAGTCGGAAAGCAGATGCTGCCCCCTCGACGCGGCAGCCTCAACTATCCACCGCACGGCCGTGCTGCTGGTACTGTGGATGCTGCCTATTTTCGCGTTTTATACGTATAATGGGTATGTTGTGTCGTAGGAAATTTATGTCTCGGGTCGATTCGGATCTCTGATGGGAATACATATAAGATAGGGGGAGATGAGATTCGGAAAAATTGTTTTTGCTGCTCTTCCGGGGGGTAGAAAGCGACTTTTTTCGGTTGTTTATTTTTTCCCGTTTTTTCATTTTGATTTCTGTACTGCACGCACACCGTTAATCTTGTCGCTAAAGACTAGCTCTCAACGTAAATTCAGGATGACAATATCACCGTATCCGCGTTAGCGCTAAAAAAGTGAGCTGTCACAAATATATGAAAATCATCGACCAAATCGTCGCAACTCACCCGTATTAGCCCTCCAGAATTCATACTTTGGAGGAAAAAAAAAATTATCTCGAATCCATAACCACATTACCACGCACAATTTGCCTACGCGCACCCGTCAGCCTAAATACACCCAACGTACTTAAATCCAAAAAAAAGCAAGCTGCCAACCTACCCCCCTCCCGGTAAAAAAAATCTCCTCGGCGATCAATAATAGCCGCATTTTAGTGCACCTACCCATAAAAAACGCACGCCTCGCCGAAAAATGCGCTCTAACAATACCGAAGGTGACACAAACGCGAAACGAAGTCGAGAGTCATTGCGTGGTGGTGCAGTATAGAGTCCAAAGTAAGCGACGCGTGCCCCGGCCAATTCGTTTTCTCCCAGTAGTAGCAGTAGCGGTAGCGGTAGCGTGATTCCTTATGATCGAGCACTCGAGTGCTATTTAGTTCGACGCGTCACGCAGGCTGTTGGCTTTTTTTTCCTTCTCTTTTTTACTATTCGACACGAAGCGCATTACCACACGGCGAACGTTGGACTCTGCGTTAGCTCTCTGGCTGCATAACGAGTTACGCGCTCAACTGATCTACGGTTTAGGGAAAAGAGAGAGAGAGAGAGAGGTAATGACGGAGGAACAGCTGCAGCAGCAGCAGAGACCGGCTCGATTCATCGTAGATACAGCGTAGTATATATATATTCACTCCCCGACCCCCGTATAATGGATTTTCGTGGAGTCACACCTCGAACCGCTTTGCGCCATCCAGCCGAGCGACTGTCTGGTTTGATAGATTTTTCGGGGCCAGAGGAAAAATGAACTAGTGACGGCCTTTGTTTTTTCATCGGGAGAATCAATTGGAAAGTATAGTGTATTGGTTTCGCCACCCAAGCTTTTTACAACCGATCGATCATGAAGTTTGAATTTAAATCGGTGAAATATTCTAAGTTTGCGTTTCAGTTTTTCAAACACGACTGAGGGCCGGGACCCATGTTAGCAAAACAATAGCGAATACATATATATATATATATATATATATATATATATAAAACACACGTATTATGGTCATATTATATGCCCGAAATTTATAAGGCCGCAGTCTAAATTTGAAATTATCATGCAATAAAATTAATGAATCGACCAAATAAAATAAAGTAATATTCATACACATTATCGTAAAAGTCATATAGAGTTGGAAAGTAATGAAAAATAGAAGTAAGTTTAGGTACCCGGTCATATTGTAGGCGATAACACTCATAAGGCCAGAGGAAAACAGGTCGAAGGGCACGAGCAGTCGAAGGGAAATTCCGCCAGCGGACGATAAAAAATAAAATCTGCCTTCAGAATGAGAGCGTAAAGAGAGAAAAATACACACCAGCGCGCGATGAGTCACGCGAATGAAAACAGAAAGAGAAAAAAAACGAAATCGAGGCCACCTAATAAATATGCTCATCCTCGGCCGACGCTGGTGGCATTGATCGTAGTTATGCCCAGCAGCCACACGCGGCATGTATAACTTTTATAGGAAGTCGATCATTAATCGCGCGCGCGCGCGCTCGCCAACCACTGGAATTTCACAGATATTCGCTGCACGCGGACAATATACCGCGCGGGAGATTTATATACCCGTCGATATACGCGACTCGATATTATTACTCCGGCCTTTTCGTTCGTCGGATTTCTGAATTTTCAATATTCATACCCATCGTTCGCGGGCAGAAATACATATACACGCCTCGTTGCGCGCTCGCGGCTGTTCCCTTTGCTGCAGCCTTTCGCGTCCTCGCGCAAAAATAATCGTGACAAACTGTGTGAATCCTCGTTCTTTCCTGCAACACCGGAGCTATACACACACACATTCACTGCAAGGAACTTCGCTCACAGGACGCGTCGTTTTTCAACCAGCGTATATTATATGCAGCTCCGTCGATGTGCGGCGTATACAAAACACCGTGCCAAGGAAAAATAAGCCCTACAATGCGGCGGAGAACGATACACGCCCGTACAATGGTCTCGTCGTCCATGTACGAGAATTTCCCAAAAAGCCTCGTACACATAATAAATGTACATGAAAACACGTGAAAACACGCTGCAGAAGAGCGACTCTCTCCGCGCACTTACGAGAAGAAACTCGAGATCCCCAGGAGCGAGTGCAGTGCACTGCCAACCTTGCAGCCAGAGAGGAAAAAAGAAGAAGAGGAAGAGCTTACATACATACAGGGAGTGCGATATTGAATCGTCATAGAGAGCGGCCCGCGTATGTAGGCTCATTGTCCTGTCATTCACTCGTCATCCCCCGCGTGCGCTAGCCGAGAAAAATAAACCACCCCTAATTCCCGCGTCCCCGTGAGTTTCGGGGTGCGTGTCTGATTCTCGTGCGGCGGCGAGAAGGAGAGAGGATCCGGATTACCGCGGCAGAGATCGCTCGTAATTTTCCTCGCCCTCCCGGATCAGTACACCCTGCAAGTGGAAAGAGAGGGGCAAAGCGACGTCTTGCTCCTCTTTCGAATTATATAGGACGTAATCGGGCGCTGGGTTTGCATGCCGTTGTCGTGTTTACGACACGTGCACATATGCGTGTTTCGATTGTTTATCTTTGTAAATGTCGGTTTTTTTTTTTTTTTTAAACGAGCAAACAACCGCGAGGTCAAAGAGATACTTGTACCACTAAAAAGACGTCCTGAGGTAACTCGGTTAAATTTTTTTCCGACGCTCATCGAGAAAAAATGTTTTCAGGGATGAATGAATACTTAATTTAATAGCAAACTCAAATACAAAGTATCTGGATAAATTTTTTCTTGGTTAAACAAATCAAACGTAGCAGTTCAGTGACCTCAGGCCGCTTCAAAAATTGACGAACACTACGTACGTACCATATGTTACGATCGCTGATAGACTCATGACATTCGATCCCCGCATCATTATCGCAAGCGAGATTTTCAATTTCCGTAAAAAAACAAAAAAAACAACAAAAAACAGTCTCGATCGAGAACCCTTTGTCTCCTGATGCCGAGATTTGAATTACCAGCTCTCGTCTTTACAGCGCAGTTGTGGGGAAGAAAATAATAAAGAAGCCCGGAACAATGAGCAAGCGCGGGGTCTTGGTTTTCTGAAAGCATCGAGGCCCGAAACCGAGAGAGCATTTATTTATACCGGAAAGGTGGAATAATAATTCGGCCCCTTTTCACTTGGCTCGCGCTCGCTTTCCGAGAAACGTCTAAAAAAACCGAGCCACAGCGTAGAAGAAGAAAAAGGGGAGGGGAAACCCTTTTGATAGAGAGAGTAGAGTAGGTACACACATGCACACGGAGCGAAAAAAGGCTGCACACGTTAATCGATTGATCGAGCGCGGAGAGAAAAGGAAAGCCGAGGTCCCCGGCGCAGTGAAAGAGAGCCTCGGAGCGAAGGAGAGGAGAGAAAAAAAAATCAGTTTCCAAGATCAGGGCAACCCTCGTCGTCTCGCTCGCTCGATTCACTGTACACACTCTCGCTCCGCGGGGCTTACGTAACCTTCCCATGACCCAGAAATGGAAAATTCTAAAGAAACGCGATGGATTGGCGCTCGAGAGATATATATATACGCGTCCCAGTTGCCACCACCGGCCCTGTGTGTAAGTAAGTACCTATACCTCGCGTTTTTACCCGTTTTTTGTACAACGCGCCCCTTTCAAGCGCTCCTCTGCTCTGTGATTTTTTTTCCCTCTCTCTCTGCCCGTCGTTCATTCACGTACCCCTCCGATTTACCCGAAAAATATCCTCGGTGAATATGCAGGATACGCTCATGCCAGTCAGCTAGCCCCCTTTCGCCGCACCCTTCTTGCGACGATTATGGTGTCGTTGCGCGGCAGCAGCAGTAGCTTCCAGAATCGTGAAATTTACCTGCACCACATACACACACTCTCTCTCTCTCTCTCTCCCTTTCTTCGTTCCACTCGTCGGGGGGTTAAAAGAGAAGCTCAGCCGACTAGTCGAACGGAATACATGTATATGCATGATGGAAAAAAAAAGAGCGCGCATCGAATTTCACCCCGAAATAACGCTTTTTCACACAGTTTTTTATGTGGAGCGAGAGGGAGCCGATGACGCTTTTTCCTCTTTTGAATCCGATCGGCGGCTCTGAAATTCTCATAGCCGATGCGCAGTACGCGCGCGCATGAAAATGTGCGACAGATACGCCGCGGAGAGAAAGAGAGGGAGATAACAAAGCAGGGGTCGATCTGCGCGTAATCTGCGAGTGACAGTGGTGGTTTATCCTCGCGGGGATTCGACGAGTTACAAAAAAATATATACACGAGGATACACGGGAGTAGGGGGGAAAAGGATGATTTATCGCGCTGCGGCATCGGGAGCTGTAGCTTACACAGCAATACATGGCTACTGCGATTCGCCGACTTTTGTGACGCTTCGGCCTCCCGGGCCATTGTAAATTTTAATACTTTTGGAAACTCGAACAGCTGGGGGCTCTTTTTTTTTCATGCACCATGCATCGTAGATTTTGGTACGAAAGAGCCAGCCGAGTGCTCTATCGATGATATTCGTCTAATCATAGTTTGCGGTTGAAAGTGCGCATCTCCCGAGTGACAAATCTCAATGCGCTCTCTGGGTCGGAAAATTTGCGCACCGCAGGATATTATATTTAATCACTTAATCGCAGGGTTGGTTTTGACGATTCTATAGCTCACATACCAATTGAACTTTGAATGCTGATAGCGAAATTTATTTTAGCAGTAAAAAAATACAGTATGCAGAGTACACAGCGCTGATAAAAACGAGTCACACGAGGCGTAAATGACGAAATTTATCTTAAATGAAGAAACGCATGCCAGAGTACACAGAGCGTGATGAAAGAAAAAAGCCAAATCACACTCAGAGAGTATACACATATAGTACAGAGTCTCGGTAGCTAAATACCCAAGTATAAAGTCCACAGCGTGTATTTATAAGTAGGCGCGATCTCGTCGAACGACCGGCCGATAGTACCGGCGCACAGAATACGGAGCGAGCGTCGATCGGCCGCGAGCGATAGAGCCATTGGGAAATCGTGGGAGAGCCTATTAGACGGAAAACTGAGCTTCGGCAGGCAGAGTCGGAGGGAAGGAGACACGGCAAAGGGTGCGATACCGCCGGGCCGATAGCGGGGGCCTATGGGGGAGTCGAATGCAAATGGGGCCCCATAGCAATCTGGGTCGGATAGGTTATAGTAGCCCGAACATCCAAGAGAAACAAAATGGGGGGGGGGGGGGGGGGGGGGCGTCTTACAAGTATCGGCGTGGGGGCCCCCGGTGCTGTATACTGCGGCGACAGGGGGAGAAAGAGGGGGAGGTGTCGGGAAGAGGGACGGGGAGGGCGTAATCGAGGCCGTGGATCTTCGGGTCGCAGGTGTTGGTATTTATGTTGGGCGCGCGGGAGACGAAGCGTGTGTGTACTGTATATAGTAGCAGAGCAGACGGGAAACTGCCAGCCAGCCAGTGTCGAAACTGATGCATGTGCAGCGGTGCACTTTTTTCTCCGTCTACTTTTTTTTACTTGGGACCCGCTTTAGTTCGCCTACGTGTATAGTTGTTGTTGTTGTCGTCGTGGCTGTGTGGTTGTTCGGTGCTGGTGTATACGAGGCGAGTGAGCAGGGAGAGATAGACAAGCAAAATCGAAATCTTGCTCTTTTCGCGATCCCACGTTTCGGCTGTCTCGTTTTTTTTCCTTTTTTTTAGCTCGCGACTCCGCTGGCTGCTGCCGAATTGGCTTTGATCCCTATATGATAACTACGATGGCCTGAGGTTTCGGTGAGAGATCGAACGGTCGAGGCACTCTGATCTTTGACTTATATAAGGTGACTTTTGAGAGTCAGCGTGAAATTGTCCAACAAGTCGAGACACTTTGACAAAGTATGTATTTTGTGGGGGGATACTTTCGTGGATAACGGTTTAATGACGGCCATACGAATAATTGTGATGAGAGGTTTTGCATGGTTTTTCCATTTTGAATGAAAAGAAGAAATATTGGGAAAAATTAATGCGGGATTCCATAAAAAAAACTCTAATAAGGAGTATCTCGAAACCTTTTTGGAGGTAAATACATATGAAAAAAAGATTTGTATCTTTCACAAAGCTTGTGGAATACAGAAATATCAGTAAATCGACATAAATCAAAGAGTGCGTAACTATCAATTTCTTGAGCCTTCCCAAGTTATTCAATGCATTTTTCACCTCATTCAAGGATAATATTTGCAACGATTAGTCCAAAAATGTGATATTTTGAAACTTAGTTAATATATTTTAATAAAAAACCGTAGGTTCAACAAAAAAGTCACTGAAAAGGCTCTCTAATTATTTTGGCCCAGATAATAAAAAAACAACTTTTTCCTCAGAACATGTTTGGATACTCCTAATTAGAGTTTTCTCGAGAAATTACTCATGCAGGCGATGACATCTTGATAGAATCGTAATTTTCAATTTATACCCGTTTACTCAGACCATGTTTACTTTACTCCGACGCAACTAAATCCAATCATTCAAAAGAAAAAAGTTTAAACAAACACACACAATGCCACCTCTTATCTGAAAATTAGTAGTAACGTACAGCTCACTTAATCCCTATGGGTATCGATCGACGTTCAAAAAATAGAGCGAAAAACTTCTCCAATCTGCTCGAAAGAAAAAAAAAGAAAAAAAAAAGAAACAACCCACCAACCAAACAAGCATTCTACGTGTAAAAACACACGTACACCGATCGTCAAGAGCGAACTTAAAAGCGCACCCACCCACATAATAAATATACAGTCGCTCGTTTGATTTATTCGTCATTACACGCCCGTGTCGCCGCCGATAATTCTGTTGACTCTTCACAAACGCCGAAACGAAAAAAATCAAAAGAAAAAAAAATGCGCCGCTAAGCGCGTGCGCGCG